>JADDON010000752.1:0-21193 GCA_017140175.1 Fusarium staphyleae | reverse complement strand
ATATATTAAAAGAATTATTATTTCTTATTAATAGCCTTAAGTGCTAATATAATTATAGATAATAAAGATAGAGATAATAAAATAAAGATATCTTTTATTTACTTCCTCTTAAAGCTATCTATATTAATAGTAGAATTTAATATCTATAGCCTTATTTAAGTCTCTTTAAGTAGCTCTAAGCCCCTTTACTAACTTAATATATTATAGAAAGAAGAAAGATATATTATTATAACGATATATATAATTAGATTATTATCTATAGTGGGAATTAATGCTAAATAGAGGAAAGTATATCTTAGCATTTAGTTATCTAGGCGCGTAGCGTATAGATATATTTTAATGGATAATCTGTATCTGGCCCTTACTAGATGTAGTCATAAGCTCTATGCTATGCTTACCAGTGGAGACGTATTCTTTTGTTCGTTTATTAAGTCAACAAATCTGTATTGCGAAGGAATCTCGCACTCGTCCACATACTGGTTCTTCTTTACTTGATTCAGCTGACGAGACTACGTTAGATTCCGATGAAAAAGGTACGTGGAATCTCAATTCAACGCACCTGCGCACTCAGACGTTCACGCCCTAAGTTGTCCTTCTCTTCAAGTATTTGCTCATGGAGCCGAGAAATAAAGACAACGACATTTACCTCGTATGAGATGGATGAGTATTCATGGAGCATGCTGGTTGTGGTAGATCTTCATTACTGGATAGGCTTGGAAACCTCTGAAAGTAGTTGTCAAGCGATACCGATTTTGCAATTCTCATTATCAACAAAAAGGAAACCCTGGAAGACGCTTTATATAACCACATCTGGCATAGAAGATAACTAAGTTACTTGAAACAGTAACTATGCTCGTCCCCATTGCATTCTTATTTATGAGAGAGGCGTATCACTGATATGCAGCCTTACTTACATAAGGCTTGTACTTTTGATACCTCATGATTCCGGCTTAGAACGTGTCCGTCGTTAAATTAGTTTGAGTTGATCAATACGATTGAGTCTTTTTCTAGTTAGATGTAGCTGTGAGAAGTAAGATATCAGGGCCTCGAGCTGCCGCTTAGCGAGTTTTGCTTCTAATCTTTCCCTCGCCCATCATGTTTCTCCGAAGTATTCTAGTGTTTCCCCTTCAGTTCACCCGAGTCTAATATTAAAGCGAAAGACTCGGTCGATTCTACTTGGCGTCCGTTAAAAACCTCTACGCTGGCTCATCATCCTGCGGGCCATAGTGGACGAATGCAGCGGAGTCCTGACTAAAACAGGGACAGCCTTAGAATCATCAGTAACTTTCTCTATTGGCCTCTCTATGTTACATATCGAAGCTTACAATCGATCATAGTAGATCGCCGGATAGAAACTGTCAAGTCGGCTCTAGAGAACTGGGTCTCCCGGACCGAGCCCTCCACGGTAACTACCCAAAGTGGACATCCCCAAACAGATTATCTCGTCTACATACCATTAGTAATGTAGAAAGCTTACCAAAAGTTCCCATCGAGATATACACGTGGTATACCTCGAAGCGGAGCGGATCAGTCGCGGAAATACGTGTCCGTAAGCCTCGCAGTCCCCGGCTTCTCCGCACCACAACCCACTGGCTAGTTGTTGGCCCACTCATCCTTGTCTCGCAACTGAGATCAGCTTCCTTCTGTCCGTAGCAAGCCCCCGCTGTGAATCATATCATGTCATGCGAGCAACTGCTGCTGGGGGATCCTGGGCAACCGTCTTGGGGACTGACATGATCGGATGTTGCGGACCGGAGCCCGATGCAGGTTGTTACGCTTTTGCGAGTCATGTTGCTTACTTCTGTTGACTGTTTGTGTACAGTAAAAGCATTTCCCCGCAAAGTACTCGTAGTATCTTGGATCTTTCGTATTGCACACATGAAGTAAAAGACCAGATTCTTTCGACAATGAGTTCATGTGCTTATCTCTTGTGACAAGGGAAAATAAGACGAGTGTTGGCTGCCCAGCTTGTTAGCCGCTTGCCTGACCTTTAACAAGGCTCGTGCCATCATAGTCCATAATCACTCCCGTTGCAGCGAGCTGACTGTCCGCTTTACATGGAGCAGTAGACCACATTGCCAACCCCTCTTCCCCGCGTTCCCTGGCTGGGCGCTCCTTGGTCCACCGCGATCATGTACCATAGATCAAGAAAGGGAGGGGTCATGCACTACGCGCATCTTTGCGCCAAGGATCGTTACTCAACACGGCCATGCAGGCTTATTAGGACCAACGAGCTTGAAGCATGGATCGAGTGGTAACATACGATTCAACGTGTGCTACCTCGGATGCCTGTTCAGTGTTAGTTCGGGTGACATCGCTGCTTCTTACCCTGCTCGCATAGAGCTTGCGAGTGACAGGAGCACCAGGTCGAACTATGAGCTGAAGTTGGGGATATGTGGTCTGATAGGAAAGGCACCACCAAAGCACCATAAATATGTATTTCTCCTCACAGTAAACTCGTTTTCCTCACATCAGAAAGTCAAGCACTCTTGGCACACTCTCAACCATCCCTTGCTCTACCTTCGTCTATCACCATGGGCTCACTCGATATCCCTTCGCAGCAGAATGCAGCTATCCGCCAAGGCGTCGGTCCCGAGTCTACCACGTCAATGGAGAAGATTGATGTTCCCGAGCCCGGCCCTGGTCAGATTCTAGTCAAGATCAACTGGACGGGTCTCTGTGGCTCAGACAAGTCTCTGCTTCACAACGAGTGGAAGGACTTTGGCCTAAGCATGATGGATACTACCAAAGGTATCGCAGGCCACGAAGGCGCTGGTCCTGTTGTGGCCGTTGGTGAGGGCATGGAGAAGAAGTGGAAGGTCGGTGATCGTGCGGGAGTCAAGTGGATTGCCAGTACATGTGGCGAGTGCGAGTTCTGCATGAATGGTGTAGATGAGGTTCACTGCGTCAACCAGAAGAACAGCGGCTTCTCTCTTCCTGGAACATTCCAGGAGTACGTCGTCGCTGACGGTCGATACACCTCCAAGATACCTGATGGTGTCGCGGATGAGGAGGCTGGCCCTATCATGTGTGGAGGTGTAACCGCCTACACTGCTTGTAAGAGGTAAGCTTGATACGAAATCTGATCTGTATCGCCTATACTAATTACCAACATAGATCGCAGGTCAAGCCTGGGCAATGGATCGTTCTTCCCGGTGCTGGCGGTGGTCTGGGGCACTTTGCGGTCCAGTACGCCAAGGCTATGGGTATGCGGGTGATTGCCGTTGACGGCGGAGACCATAAACGCGATCTCTGCAACAAACTCGGTGCCGAGGTCTTTATTGACTTCAAGAAGACCAAAGACATTGCCGCCGAGATAATGAAGATAACCACGTACGGAGCACACGGCGTTATCGTGACAGCAGCGACTCGAGCAGCCTACGAGTCTGCACCCACATTCCTCCGCCCCAACGGCACTGTTGTAGCGGTCGGTCTTCCTCAGGATCCCACTATTCTCGCCGGAGCTCCCCCAATGACCGTGGCGCTTCGGCGGCTCAACATTGTGGGAAGCGTTGTCGGTAGCTTGAAGGAGGTCGAGGAGGCTCTTGACTTTACGGCCCGAGGTCTTGTGCGCGTAAGTCAAACCCAGTCACGTCTACTCTGTATCAAGTCTTACTAACATGATACCAGCCAATCTTGTCAAGGGGAAAGATCGAGGATCTTGACGAGTGGATCCAGAAGCTGGCCAAAGGTCAGGTCGCTGGTCGTTGTGTGCTGCAAGTCGCTGGATGAATCAAACAATCGCCTTTCAGGTGTACTATATGCCTCGATTTGAGTGGAGGAAGGGATGATTTACATGGAATGAGATGAATTGGCAATGTAGCAGGCGAGGTGTCAGGAGTATGGTTTCGTGGTATAAGTTGGATAGAGGTGATGTAAGCCAAAGTGCAGCTATAGCTGACAAGAATAGCTAGAGACAAGCTACATAGATTATCTGAACTACATTGATTTATACTTATGCTTTCACTACAGTAGCTACATTTATCATTGAGAACTTCTGGGCCGATCTACTACTCAACTGCTGCTAAGGATATAGGCCTATTACGACGAGGATATTTGAAAACAGTCAGCCCTAAACCTTTACACTACTCTAGGACTAAGAAGTAACGGTAACATAATAACTAAAAAGAGGGCATATTCGGCTTAGAATAAAAAAAGTCTTTACAACTATGCAAAATCCATCCGAATACAGAATTTGGGTTGTTATTGTGATCTTCAGTGCCTAGGTAAACCTATACCACTAGTGGTATTGAAAGTTGGCGGTGTTTCTAAGCACTGGGGTTCGATATTATGATAGTATTTGGGTTATTATAGATAAGAGTAAGGTTAGGATTAGTCAATATTATTGATTCCTGTATTGGAGGGTTAGTTAAGCCAAAGGATCTCAGGGCGAGTGTACACACGATATTAGAGACTTTGATAAAAGTGACTACCTTGTGCCAAGGCATTTATCCTGATCTTGGCCAACAGGGCCTCAAGTCTCTAATAGACCCCGACTCAATACTGTAATTTCGGTAGTGATACCAGGTAGAACGTTTGTGCATGATAGTGTAGGAAGTAAGGATTCTAATTAGAAATGACGTTGCGATATGCTGGTTCGAATCACTGGAGAAGCTCATCGGTAGAACGCATTCTATCTAGGCTCATATACCTCTATATTATCTTTAATGCTCGAGTTCCAGTCCCGGAGCTCCTGTCTGCACCTCGAAATGTACGCTTATAGCTAGAATGGGAAACGGAAAGGTACGCCCTTGATAGCTCAATTCTTCCCCAATGCTGCATACTGCCCTCTTTATGTTGTTTCTCACTGCTCGTATTGTATCCTCCGAGTATCTAATCTGTCGCCAAACACTTCTATCATCATGAGTGGTTGCGTTCAGTGCCAGGTAAAACGTCATGTGTTGATGCTTGTCTCTCACTCCGACGCCTATATCTGTTTATGTATAACAGGATCATGATTTTCGAAAGATACCAGTGTTTATGAACCTCGTGTACTGCTCTAGACGTAGTGCCGACCAGACTACCCTCCTTTTTGATTCATATTAGTGGTGAGAAGATGTCATTTCGGAATTTCATGCTTCGCTGCTACAACTCGTTCTCTATGACATCTAGTCACAATTTCTAGCTTGAAGAATTCGATCAGCATTGCCTACCCACATGAAAGCCACCTCACTTTCCAGCCTCTCACGGTCTGGATGAAAAAGCACCCCTATACTATAAAAGTTCTCTTGGCACATTAAACTTCAGGGATGAGCAATAGCTTAGGATGACAGTAATTTTCCTCCTGCAACTCATCACACGCCTCGAGACCTCGTTGCCATTCGGCGCGGTATTAGACATACTTTAGCAATACTGTGAAGGATGTTTGGTTCAGAGACCATTGGCTTCTAGAGTAGCTTTTGGCGGCTGGGTCTCTACGCCTCTGATGAAAAGAATGATGAACTAAAAGAAGCTTCACGAGTACACTTTATGGGAGCAGACAACGGTTTCACATGCCATCTTCATATTGACCGCTTCAAGGACACGCGTTCGCAGGTGGCTGTGACTGACGATTACGCCCGCAGGGCCTCACGTACTAGGAGGATTTTCTGTTACATTTTCTCCAGTCCAAGCCGTAGGAATAAGGATCTTCAAGGGCCGCGATGATCTCGCTGCACCGCTGACGAGGAACGTGGTAGAGGAGGAGCTGCAGCGAAGATCATGGCAGGGGTCTTATCTATGCTCATAAAATCTGGGCGGATCAGCAAGATTATCCCGCTCCACAGGAGTACATGACTGCTCGACACGTGTGGGGAGCCAAGGTATTTATAGATAGTTATGTCTTTTTCTTGAGTGCGCAATGAAGGATTAATGCATTCGGTATTGCTGAGCTCTAGACCGAAAATAATAGACTGGTGACTATAAGTTAAGCACTTAATCTTAACAGGCTGGATCCTTGCTGTTGGGCCTTAGTAACCGTGCATATTGGGCGGCGAAGCGGAATCATGGTCCACTCTTGAGTCTTGACGTTGGCGATGAGAGAAGGAAATAGTTGTTTGTTTAAAGCTGGGGGGTTGCGATGAGGTCGGATGCGCTGTCGGCACATGGCTAGTTACGGTGGTATCCGTTTCCTCATTTAGTCTATCTCATAACGATCGTCGGAATGTTCTATCGCTTAATGGCCACTTGTCATTGCGTAACGAGGCTCAGATGGAGGAGCCTCGCAATCCAGGCTCCTCTTGACGACGCGCAAAGGGGTTGCGCACAGCCTCGTGCTAACGTTAAGTCCTCTTGGCATCATTTGAGGCTCCGGTCTTATCTTGGCGCCCCTGCTAACCAACAGGCTGGGCCGACCAGTTGGAGCCGGGCTTCACGGCCCGCAACAAGGTGATTCGGCGGCATTGCCTGTCAGTAGGGTGATGTTCACCTACTAATCCCGGACCCGGCCAAGACGGGTGGGGGTCCCGAGGCCGGGATGGCTTCAGGGGAGACCCTGCTCCCTGCTCCTTCGAGAGCCTCAAATCGACGGCATTTGGAGCACGGCATTGCCTAATTCATGTCGGTACCTCGAGGATTTCATTTTTAGGGTTGGTGACTGGGTCCAGGATCCCAGAACCCGCTTGGGCAGGTATCATGCCAAGACGCTGCCATGACCTGAATCACGGTTTGCTATCGCTCCATCACGAGATTTTGCCATGTCATGATTCGTACCAACGTATTGTAATCACCCCTTTAAGCGGGACACGATGATCCGACTGGGTCGAGGCTCGTAGTGCCTACGTAGTAGCTGTCAAACTTTCACAATACTCCCTCGTCGGCTCTATAAATATGACGGCCCGCGACGTTCACTTCTAGATGGCTTCTTTCTGTGCACCATTGAACCTTTCAATATTTATGCTTACACAGCATCACTCGCTCACACAATGTCTCATTTCACTACACTCGATCTGCAAAGCCATGCACACTTGATGAACATGGATCACAGAGACCTGGAAACATCGTGGAGCGACTCCAACGCCCCGACACGCCGAAACTCGACGGCATCAATCCCCGCGATGGTGGTATCGCCTCCAGAAAACGACCCCCGCTACTTCGACAACTTGAATGGTCCAACACCTACGCCATCGATACACGAGAATACGTGCGGTAATTCATTGTCGAAAGAAAGGCTCGACTGTAGCCTGCCTGCGCAATCGAAGCTCTCCCTTCGCGAGCGTCTACATCACTTTACCTGGGCCTGGTACACTCTGCCAATGAGCTTGGGTGGTTTGACACTTCTCATCCATGTGCAACCGCATCAGTTCCCCGGGCTCAGAACGATTGGTACAGTGCTGTACGCAATCAACCTCGCCGTCTTTACCTTGATCTCCCTCGCGATAGTCTGTCGTTTCATATTCCACCCGGGCGACTTGACCAAGTCTGTGAAACACCATCGTGAAGGCTTCTTTGTACCGACCTTCTTCCTAGCTGTGGCTACGCTCATAACCAGCACCCAGCGGTACGCCATACCTAAAGATGATGCTTCATTTCTCTGGGCAACACAGGCGATCTTCTGGATCTATGTCGTTGTTACACTTGTTCTGGCTGTCTGGCAGTACTCGTATCTCTTTGCTGGCCACAGCTACAGCCTGCAAGCGATGATGCCCGGCTGGCTATTGCCCATCTTTCCCGTCATGCTTGCAGGTACTGTTGCTTCTGTTATCTTGGAGACACAAGAGCATGTTGACCCTCTCCCCATCATCTTCGCTGGCTTGACGTGTCAAGGACTGGGCTTCTGTGTTGCCATGATGATGTATGCCCACATGATCGGCCGTCTCATGCAATCTGGCCTACCCAACCGTGAGCATCGTACAGCTTTATTCATGTGCGTTGGGCCCCCGGCTTTCACGGCTTTGGCTCTCATCGGCATGGCCAAAAGACTTCCCGAGGCCATCGCTGAAGAAGACCATATTTCTCTCGATGTCGAGACTGTTCGCGCTGTAGCTTTACTGAGCGCCGTCTTTCTTTGGGCGTTGAGCGTTTGGTGGTTCTTGATCGCAGCTGTCGCAGTCATCGCTTCGCCGCCAAAATATTTTCATCTCGGCTGGTATCCGTTGGTCTTCCCCAACACTGGTTTCACGCTCGCCACCATCTCCATTGGCCAGGAGTTCCAGTGCGAAGGCATTTTATGGGCAGCAAGCGTGATGAGCATACTTCTAATAATCACCTTTTCTTTTGTGTTTTACAATAACATCCGGGCGGTTATTGTCCGAGACATCATGTATCCAGGCAAGGATGAGGACTCGGACGATCACTGAGAGTTTGGGTGAGAATAGCACAATATAATTATACGGACTGGATTCCACGGGATATTAGACATTAGAATAGACATAGACCACAGGAACAGACAGCGCTTACTTTCCGGCGATACGGAAGTGCCATTTACAATAAGAAACCAGTTCATCTTGTACAACTTGTTGTCCGGGCAGTGAAATATCTTCTTACAGGGGTTAGAGGATGTCATTAAAAATTTGTAAAGGAGAGATCAGCAGGGGATAACTTACTCCTATCCCGGACAAGGTCCTGCGATCCCAGGTCCGTGACATCAGTCGATAGGGGGGGACGCACGGTCTTATTCCATCGTCAACAGGGCCGAATCTTTGTTTTTCATCCTAGAAGCGAGAAAAGAGCCGGTTCGACTCTCGGAACATATCCGTAGCGACGACGTCAACGCTCCCTTGATAGTGGAAGTTTCAAATGGAAGTCTCACTACGCAACGTATCAGTTTAGACAACCGATGGCCTGTTGCAGTGGATTTTCGTCGACACCATGAGTCAGACAATTGTAACATTCGGTCCTGTTTGGTACAATTACGGATTTAATCACTTCACGGTATTTATTCCAACGAATCATTGTCCTGCAATTCCTGTGTACGGAGTATCTATAAGTCCATCACAGAATGATGTACATGCTTGTTACTGCTTCGACCACACTTGGTGTTACTCTATATCCCTACAACTCTTGCCTCGCACCTTCAAGTGAAGGCAGTAAGACTTGATCGGGTCAATTATATTCTTAGATGTCGACCAATCATATATCCCAACAAGATCCTGAAGATCAGCCTGCTAAAGGCCTAGAATGGGAATATGTGTAACTTACTGACACAGCTTAATCAGTACAAGCTACCACAATATGCACTTCTACCGAACTTGGATTTTTATGCCGATGCCACATGAAAGCCCTATGGCAGTTTGGTAAACTGGTGACTGGAAACTGAGAGCCACATGAGGAGTTACTTCCCAAGTCCAGTGGTGTTTATGGTTGGAACCGGACCACCACCCAGTCTCGCTAACGAATTCACTATCGAAGACTGTAGGCAAGTAGAGTTCAATCATCAAAATGTCTTAGATAAGCTGAGTTATCCTATCAATTCTCGATTGATCCCCTGCATCCTGGTCAAACCTCCGTCACGACTGGTTCTCTTACAATAAGGCTCCAGTTTGAAAGTTTACCAGCGGTGGCTTGCAGATATCCTTGGTGGTATTAGGCATTTATTGCTTAGACACGAGTTAGCTATATACTTGGACGAGACATTGACGGGCTGGTCTCATAAGCCATCGTTCCAAATCACAACAACAACCTCGAAGGGGTATAGACGACAGTAGGAAAGAATTGCATAGTATGCGAGGCAAAGGCTTCTTCGGTAGTAATGTGTAGTGTTTCAGGTTGGTCCTGGCACTTATTTGCCAGGGAAAGCCATATCCTCGTTGGTCTTGTAGCCCTGCTCAACAGCAGGGGCCTGGCTCTCACGGAGCTCAGCCTCCTTGTCCTGCTGGATAAGATCGCAGCAGCCACAGCAGCAGGCAGTGGCAAGGTCGACAATGCAGCTGCCCTGAAGGTTGTGCTTCTCACGGAGGTTGGCACGCTGGAGGGCGAGGGGAATCCAATGAAGACCGAAGCAGGTTGAGCCCCAGAACATCAAGCACTAGAAGGGGATGTGGTCAGCAGATAGTAAAGAGGGTCGGGGTCGATAGACGACATACAGAAGTATTGATGGGCTCATAGCCGTCGAGGTTACCATTCTTTCGAAGACGGTGATGAGTCTTGCCAAAGGTAACGCAGGGGACACAGCAGGTGATCAGGCAGGTATCAATGGGGGCGAAGCAACCAAAGAAGGCGTTCGCCCAAGGCTGAGAAGACTCGGGAGATTTGGAGTTGACATGCTCGCTAGGACGGGCGAGGACGTCGTTGAAACGGTCCTTCCACTCGTTGAGGTCGTTGTGGTCGATGGGACCGTTGTTGTTGTTGATGTTCTGAGCAGAAGTGGCCATAATGAAAGACGGTAAATGATTTTCGATTAAATGGATATTATAAATGGCTAGGTAGAAAACTTGACTTGGGAGATCGCGAGAAGGAAGGATAAGGAACGGTGGTTGATCGACAAGAAACAAATGACGGATGGCAGCCCGGTTTTATGAACTTCAAGGCTGATCAAAGACCTTGATCGGCCCCTCGCCCAAGGCTTAGCTAGATATGAACTAAACTAGCCTGTAAGGCAGTTCATTCGAACGAAGACTGCTCTGAGACCCAAGAACAAGACCTCCATTGGCCGTTCTAGGGTCATGCGGAGGGCGTGTTCAGCCCTGTGGCCGACTGGAGGCATCTAATTCGTTACCGCGAAGAGATCAACGGTTGTGGAGGTTTTGCGTCGAAGCTGATGCGCCACCAATTTGGTCTTCTCGCTCGTGGCTTGAGTTTGCAGCCCGCAACGAAATTAGTGCCTCTGTTACTGTGCAAGCGTTATCTATCCGGGCCAAGGTAATGCATGCGCTACCTTCAGCCGCACGCCCTCTGAGGCGTTTTCAATGAGAGCCTGGAGTTTAGTGACATGGATAAAGGGGGGAAAAGACCTCGAGATGCTGCTGCTTGGTTGAACACCTAAGCGCGAAGTATGTCTAATTCGGACAAAGGGTTTAACTAGACTTATGTTACCCCAGGACGAAAGACACTTTAGCCCGAGACGTAACTCTTCGACACTTGAAGCTATGTATTCGCTAGCTTGGTTAAATGACCCATAAACCTGATACAGCCGGCCGGGAGATCTGCGCCGTTGGGCTGAATATGGCTGTTGCCGCAATTTCAACATGGCGAACTATGTTAGTTAGTTAGGGGAAACTGCATGCTCTAAGCCAAGTCCAAGCACAAGATAGCTTCGTTTGAACTACGAGGATAACCGACACGCTTCGCCCCCGAGGAAGACCCCAGCTCAGGCATACAGAACCGGTTATTCGCTGTTTTCTATTTTCTGGCTGCAACTAATTAGCATCAGAATGGTAACTCGACATCTCTCACGCATAACTACTGCTAGCCTGGAGTAAACTAGCCGAAGCTGATGAGAAAAGCCAAATGTAGAGCACAGAGAGATTGCCAAGACAGTCTGTCTACGAGACTCTGAAGTAGATGTAAGAAAAGTGAGTGTCGAATTTACTATATTATTTCGGTGGCTTAGCGACCGACTATCATCCGAATGCTGTCTTTGATCAAGCTTGATCAGTAGACAACCTAAAAAGTCATCCTAACTCCTACCCATCCCAAGAACGCCGCTCCCAAACAAGAATTCCTCAAGCACTGTTCACCAGCCGAGAATGTTGAAGAAGCTCGTTCGAGGATCGGGGACCTTTCCGTCAAAGGTCTTTGCCCGCACAGCTTCGCTTTGAGAGGTGTTGTACTGGCTGAAATATCGGTCGAATGTGCGCGACTGAGTTCGGAGCTGCGAGCGAACGTATCCACCAGCGACCGTGGCAGTTCCGACTGTGAGGAGGACCCTGTTTGTTTGTTAGTTTGGTGCTTGCGGGGGTTACTGGGTCTCTTTGGATGCTTACTTGGAGCCCATGGGGATAGCCTTGGTGACAAGAGCGACCATTTTGACAGATGATGTGAATTAGATTGTGTAAATGGTAGTTGTTGAGGTTGTATTGAGTGGGTATTCCGAAACAGGAAGATTGATTGCTCGGATGTTTTGTGTTTTGACTTGTTGTTTGATGCTGATGTGAATGATGCCAAAGTGAATCGTTGAGTAGACGACGAACATATTATATACTACTTCGCCAAACCTCAGCTACACATACAAGGCTGCTCGGCTGTTGAGCATCGCGTGGTCGTGATTCGAGTGGTGCGTCGAGATGCCTGGTGGTGTGATGCTGACGGGCCTGGCCCCTGACCCCTGGCCACCCCGGGCGCTTCCGGGCAGCCCACTAACCACGCGTTGAGATCTGTTCAAGCTGATCTAGATCAACCAGGGGAGGGTCGGTCTGAAGACAAGATGGCAATTGAGCATGCCCCTGTAACGTTATAGCTTTCGCGTGATGATTTGCAATTCCCATGATGCCAGCCAGATATTACGGCTCAGAAGCTTTTTCTCTTGCGCAGCATCATCCCCTATAAACAGTCTGATCCGCTGAACAAGAGACGCTATCTCCCTCAGTATGCCGATAGAAACTCGATTGACTCAATTAATACCTACCAATCTGCCGTTATAATAATTTCTAAACCACTGGCGAAAAAACTATTCCCTTGTTCTTTTGTCTTTGCCGAATGCTCCCGTTTCGTCTCTCCGTTGTGTTGTCGTCTTGAGTGACTGATCCACTCGGAGTTCGCCTTGAATATTGGGGGAGAGGGCCGAAAGCATCTGATCTGACGGAGCCGGGGCCTCCCGAACAAGGCCATCCACGGACACGCCGCGGACGGGAACGACAATGATCGACAACCACCAAGACTTTATACATAGTAACAGTCGAGCGAGTACTAATCAGCGATATTATCGACCACCTGGTCAGTGTTCAGTTCCTTTTTCGAAATATCTTAATATTCCGTGGTGGTTGAGGGCATAATGTTACTGTCTCCGGGATATTCTCGCCTGACTTGTTCTTCATCCGTGAGACACATTTCAGACCGTTTCAGTCTGCATTACTAGTTAATTGTATCTTCTTGAACGCAACCTTGAGCTTCATTTCGCCCATCTGGGGCTTTTGTGCATATTTTGGGCTCTAACAAGCATAACGCTACTAAATAGGATTTGCAAGAGAGATTTGACTGGGACAACAGTTATCAGATAATCTTTTCTCAAACTCGTGGTTTATTGAAAACTATGCGGTTTGTCCTTATTCCTACAAAAACAATGCTACTTGTGCCTTCCTTACTCGAGCTACTAACTAGTGCCGCTATAGTATCGGCAACCATTTGTATATTACAAGGACCCTTTATCAACATAGTCGGGCATATGCCTGACCCAGAAACAAAGAGTTTAGCTAGTCAGGACAAAAGAAAGAACAGCGTGGATATTAAATACATTCTAGTACAGCTTTGCTGCAAGAAATTCTTTCACGGTGTATCAACAATGTTTATCTTACATCTCTAGATCTATATCACATTGACTGATCTGTGGTACAGCCCGTGCTTCTTTCCCAAGTCTCATAGAGATAGACAAAGCTGGGATTTGACCCGCCTCAGTCAGGCCTCTGAGTAAAGTATGAGTAATTCACATGGCATATAATCTAATGCTCATCGGTTGAATCAATAAACAGCTTCCTTCAGTTGTATAGATAGATACGATCGATGAACAACATTTCAGTAAATGAAAGCCAGAGAGAGAATTTTAAACATTAGCACAACCTCACTAACACGCAAAGAAAACCTGAGACAAAAAGGTATAAGTTGCTACTTGGCAACTGATGCTCCGCCACAACACTACGCAGTCATGTGACGTCACTGTCAAGTGGGTTTCAATTTATCATCGTCTCATCTTCGGACCCCTCTTGTTATACATAATTTTCTATCCATCCCTAAACATAGTTATTATATACTTATAACACGAGATACTAATACATCCTAAACAATGGCTTGGAAAGACCATTTGAAACGTTTGAAGAACGAGTTTGACAACTTGATTGCAGAGCCACAGGCTCAAAACTCGCAAACACAGGGCCCACCCCCTCAGTCAAACCAACCACCCCAACAACCGATGGGTGGACAGGGCGGACAAGGAGGGCACGTGTATTGGCAACCTCGGTTTCAACCTGATGTACCAGTCAGTCAGGACTGGGATGCAAAGATCGGAAACGGCCCCGATGGTTGGGGAAATCAGGAGCTGGAGTACTACACCGCCGATCACCAGAACGCGTTCTAGTAGGTTTTCGGTCCTTACAATGATTTACTAGGTCAACTAACCATCTGTAACTAGTACCCAAGATGGAAAGCTTGTACTACGTGCCATAGCGAACAACTCCTCTCCCAATCGCGAGCATAAATACACTTCTGCTCGACTGGTGAGCCGACAAACGCTGGCTCGAGACCAAGGAGTCCTCACTGCTGTGATTCTTTCACCTTGTGCCGAGGGTATATGGCCAGCGTTCTGGCTCCTCCCAAAAGAGCCTTTCTCTTGGCCCACCGACGGCGAGATTGACATAGCAGAGACGTGGAACGGAGACCTCGAAAACCACACGTGCCTGCACTGGGGGCAGCACCATGAGCCACAGAAGCATCGTGTGCTTGGAACCAAGATCCCCGACATGCACTTCCGACCCGTGAGGTATGACTTTGCCTGGCTTCAGTCTGGCGGACAGGCGGGGCAGGGTAGGATGATCTGGTACATCGACGGCAGACCTATTATGAAGGCTGAGGTTCCTGCTGGTACTCGACCTCTCAGAGACATGACCATTCTGCTGAACGTGGCAATGGGAGGTAATGTCTGTGGAGGGAGGACTCCGGCGGATGGTTATTATGATATGGTCATCCACACTCTATTTATGGGTAGTGAGCCCGAGCATGGCGGCTGGCATCGTTTCGAGGCTGACTGGGGAAATCATGGAACACCGCTGGGCAACACGTATTAGATAAAGGTAGCGATCTTTTGTCACCTTAGATCTATGCTTCCAGTAAAAACATCGATAGAGAGTTAGGAGATCATCGATGGTCTGCAAATCTCCCTCCGAGGAGCACGTCCCAGCTTCGAGGTGCAGCATCATGGCCGAATTAGTCGCAACGTGACGGCAACATCCAAAGCATTCGATGTCCTTGGGCGCGTGGATGATTTTATACAATCAAAGAATATCAGAGATGGTTCTGCTTTCTTGTGTCGACGGATACAATCCAGGCATTGTTGAGGTTCGAAGGGGACTGGAAGAAACGGTCGCATATGGTGCATAGATTGTGCACGCTTACACCGTGTACTTCGAGGCTCCTAGCCGAGTAAAAGTACTCATCGCAGTCACTGCAGTGGTGGTGATATTCTTGGAGGTGGTTATTGAGCTCGGCTACAGATTCATCGCAGACATGACAGATTTGTTGCCGAGAAGAATTCCGGATATGCTGTTGTAATGCATACGGAGCGCGAAATTATCTGTCACAATGGTAACACTCGTGGCCAATTCCGTAGAATGACCCCATTTCGATTGTTAACAAGCCCGGAACCGTGTGTGTGTAACTATGTCGATAGGAGATGTCTCAGGGGAGAGCCGACAGTTGAGATATTTTATGGGGTAGTATGGGGTCTATGTACTCTCATTGGCTTGATAAAGCAAGATTATCGGGACCTCTCATTCACCCGAAAGTTGTCCTACGATGGAAGTACTTCTCATCATATTCTTATTGGACAGTTGCCGGGCTTTATACTGGGTCGGCTCCCGGACACTGATGGCGCCAGAGACCGCGTGGACCTTCCCAATAGATAAGCAAACATGGGCCATAGTCATGGTATCAAGGTAATAAATGCCAGACTGTGTGCTCGGCATCTCAACTTGACCCTCACTTCTTCTTCTTCACCCAAGTCTCCCAAAATACCACGATAGTACGGCCAGACCGGTTCGAGACCATGGCTGCTCCACGCGCAAACACCAAGATCGTCATTGTTGGAGGAGGCGGCACAATGGGTTCTTCAACGGCTCTGCATCTCCTTCGCTCCGGCTATAACCCTGCCAACATCACCGTCTTGGATATGTATCCAATCCCTTCGTCTCAGTCTGCCGGCTACGATCTCAACAAGATCATGAGCATCCGCATCCGAAATAAGCCTGATCTTCAGCTATCCCTAGAGGCTCTCGACATGTGGAAAAACGATCCGTTGTTCAGGCCCTACTTCCATAATGTTGGTTTGGTAAGTTATTGGCCCATCAAGTCGGCTTTATTATCATGGTCTTGCCAGTCCGTACTAAGTTACTAACACTCCTCGAGATCAACTGCTCCTCCTCGGAGACAGGCATCGCAGGTTTACGACGGGCTCGCGAGGAACTGATCAAGGCGAAGAGCGACCTGGAGAAGACTAACTCATGGCTGGATAACGAGGATGAGATCATAGCCAAGATGTCGGCTTTCACGCCAGAGCAAGTCAAGGTAATTTCAGATCCGTCACAGGGCGCTAGAGAGACGCTGACCCAAACAAGGGATGGAAGGGCGTACATAATCAGGATGGCGGCTGGCTTGCTGCAGCCAAAGCCATCAATGCTATCGGAGAGTACCTTCGGGACCAGGGCGTCAAGTTTGGATTTGGCCGGTATGCTTACCTCGACCACTAGATGCTTATAGGGCTCATGTTAACGTACAATGCAGCGCTGGCGCCTTTTCTCGACCTCTCTTGTCTGAAGATGGAAAGACATGCACTGGCGTCCAAACGCTAGACGGCACAAGTTACTATGCTGACAAGGTGGTCCTGGCCACCGGCGCTTGGAGCCCGACTCTGGTTGATCTCGAGGGTCAATGTGTTTCGAAGGTCAGTATATGAAAACAGTGACCCAGCGGTGGCTAAGATTTTCCTCGCTAACGGATTGGTTAAGGCCTGGGTTTTCGCTCATATCCAGCTCACACCCGAAGAGGCTGTTGAGTTTAAGAATCAGCCCGTGATTTACGATGGTGAATACGGCTTCTTCTTTGAACCAAGCGAGTAAGATATTTATTTCTTGCTAATAAGTAGATCGAAAGTTTATTGATTGTTACCTCCAGAGACAACATCATCAAAGTCTGCGATGAGTTCCCCGGCTTCACTCGCTTTATTGCGCATAAGCCTTTCGGTTCCGATGCTACTAAGCAAATTTCCGTCCCTCGATCCCATTCGCAGCATCCCACTGATACCTACCCTGACGCTTCCGAAGTAACCATCCGCAAAGCCATCGCCAGATTCCTGCCACGCTTCAAGGACCGGCAACTGCTGAACCGGACCATGTGCTGGTGCACGGATACTGCTGACGCTAACCTGTTGATTTGCGAGCACCCCAGGTGGAAAAATTTCATCCTAGCAACAGGAGACAGCGGGTAAGTCACGAATTAAACCTTGATACGTATTCTTCTCCTGACCATTTCCTTAGGCACAGTTTCAAGCTTCTCCCCAACATTGGAAAGCATGTAGTCGAGCTAATCGAAGGAAGCCTCTCTCCCGACCTGGCCTATGCTTGGAGATGGAGGCCGGGCGGTGATGCTCTGAAGTCACGCCGTGCTGCTCACGCAAAGGATCTGGCTGATATGCCAGGCTGGAAGCACGACCGAGCCCACAAGCTGTAAAGGCGTATTTACACTCTTGGTACATGCTCAGCACACCGAGCATAGTCTAGGACCAAGTCTGAGCCCGTTGAAACGATTCAAGCAGCGCAGGACGGCTCACCATCGGCTCAGACTAGTGAGGCCAAAGCAGCAGTGGCTTAGGTCCGTGAACGAGAACAGGAATACTGGGTATCGGCTTTGGGGTCTTGTGTTGTGTTTTCACGAGACCACCCCGCTGATAACTCGGAAAGGATTTCGCATTTCAATGGTGTAAGAGGTCTAAAATTAGTACTAGCCGGTGTGAGCAACCCTTTGAGATAAAGTGAGATAACCCTCGAAAGACATAAGCCATAAGCAATATCTTGATTGTGTATGGAGGGTGCCAATGACTGATGTTAGCTGCTCACTATGCTACAACCGCGTCAAGATAGACGCTTTATATCTGGTCACCGACTCGGCCGGCGGCGTAGCCGACTTTCCCCACCATTTCTTGCCGGCGGCTTGTCCAAAGCTCGGTCGGGGCTAGACGACTACCGCATTTAGAAAGTCGGGGCGACAGGATGAACTAACTAACATAGAACAGGCATGAATTAGGGGGGCTTTTGCCGACAGGTTTCCCGCTTGTTGCGCGTCGCTATGGTCAAGTCTGGGACGATTTGAATGTGGTGTTAAGTGACCGGACATGGTGGCATATTTGCAGACTCCCATAGCCTTGATGATGAACGTCAACTGTTATACCATCATCTCCAGCCACGATGCAATAGTCGGAGAACATACGGATACATGCGTCTTCTCCAACACTCGGTAAGTTGGAGACCGGTTCATCCCTGTTCAAAAGTAGACAAGCACAGGATTTCCCCTCATGGATGCCCCAGGAGTTAGAACGCCACTCCTACCAGGGTGGCGAAACGTCCGGTCGTTAGTTAGTTACAGTACCAGCTGGGCGGGTTTCTCGTCGTCATGACGCTGAGCTTGATACAAGGGGTTGCAGACTTTAAGACAAGTTTAGGCGACTTGTCGGCCGTTATGGACGGTTAACTAGTAAAGATAAGGATCAGACCATGAACATGTGCGTGGAGCAGTATTATTGACCCGTCAATCATGATGCAGAAGAAAGATCTGGACCAGGCCTTGCGAACCGTCCTCGGACCGTACAAGTTTTAAATAGCGAAGCCGACTTTTCCGGATATTAAAAGCTGAAGCAGCATCATGATAGAGGAAGTATGGAGCAATGAGTCTAGTTAAGTTGTTGATTGATCTCCGGGGTCGCGGCTCTGCTGCAGACCACTTGAGGCAAGGCAAGGCGGCGTCAAGAGTTCGCCGACGGCGCCGAGCCGACCTGTACCCCAACATCCGGGGCCCCGATACCGTCTAATCGTGCGGGGTAATTTCTATTATTCATAGCAGCCGGGGCACATCAAGCCCAGGGGGCGCGAGTTGGATCGGGTAGTGTCACCGGGGTCTTGAGTTAGTGAGATGGGCAACGGCGGCTGGATAGTTGATAAGCTCTGGGTTCCCTTCCTTTTGTTTATTCCGAACTTGATAACTACGTCTTCCATCGGTCTGGCAACTTCATCCACGACACCATGGCCGAAAGCACCCGTTCCAGGGCGGATAGCACTGCCAAGCAAGACGACCTCCATATCCCTCCTTGCAAACTCGTATCGAACCAAGAAGTGCCCATCAACGCGTCCGGGCACGTCCAAGAGCTTCAGCAAAACTTCAACCTCCTATCCCTCGCCGGTGTTGGTCTTGTTGTCGGAAATGTCTGGCCCGCCATCGGTGGCTCCATCCTCATCGCCATCTTCAACGGTGGTCCGCCGGGTGTTATATACGAATTCATCCTCGTGTCCGTCTTCTACTGGACCGTCGCTGCCAGTATCGCCGAGCTCGCCAGCGCCATCCCCTCCTCTGCCGGAGTGTATCACTGGGCATCCGTAACCCCTGGCCGACGATGGGGTCGGATGATCGGCTTCTTTGCGGGATGGTGGAACTACCTGGCCTGGGTTCTCGGGTGTGCAAGCATGTCGTCGATTCTCGCAAACACCCTCGTCCAGATGTACGCCCTCAACCATGCCGGCTTCGTCGCTGAGGCCTGGCACGTTTTTGTGGCATATATCATCACTACATGGATCGCCTGTGGCATTGTGTGTATGGCCAACAGTGCCATGCCTAACTTGAACAAGTTCGGAGTGTTTGCTGTTCTGGCAGGGTTCATCATCACCGTCATTGTCGTTACCGTTATGCCAGGACTAGAAGGAGGCGCAGGGCACGCCAGTTCGTCCTTTGTATGGACCCAGTGGACTGCTGATATTGGATATCCCAACGGATTCGTCTTTGTCGCTGGAATGCTCAATGGAGCTTTCAGTGTTGGACCCGTGGACGCGACGACGCATTTGGCCGAGGAGATCCCCAATCCGCAGCGCAACGTTCCCATCGCTCTACTACTCCAGGTTCTCACTGGCTTTGTCACTGGACTTTGCTATCTGATAGCCATCATGTACGCCATCAACGACTACGATGCTCTGTTCGAATCAGCGTATCCCATTGCCGAAATATACCGTCAGGCTACTGGATCAGCCGCAGGTGCAACGGGACTGCTCTCACTCGTGTTTATCTGCATCTCTTTGACGGTAATTGGACTCTACATCACCTGTGGCCGAACCCTTTGGGCTCTCGCTCGAGATGGTGCCACCCCCTTTCCGGGGGTGTTTGGGCACGTTCACAAAAGCCTCGATATGCCTCTGTGGTCTACCCTTGCTACTGCTGTGTTGGTGACGGTGCTAGGCGCCATTTACGTGGGCAGCACAACGGCCTTCAACGCCTTTGTAGGCAGCTTCATTCTCCTCTCGAGTAGCTCGTTCTTAGCATGTATCCTGCCGAATCTACTTACCGGACGCAAAAATATCACTTATGGACCGTTCAAGATGCATGGATCCGTGGGGTTCATCATCAACAGCATCGCATGCTCTTACATGATCACATGGGGAGTGATTTATTGCTTCCCATATGCTCTGCCTACCGACGCCCAAAGCATGAATTACACATGCGTCATCTGGGGTGGGCTCAGTGCGCTGGTTGCCGCATGGTGGTTTGGAAGTGCACGAAATGGTTACCAGGGGCCAACTGCTACAGGAATCATGGTACCAGGTATGGAAGTCGATGCAGCTTGACGGTTCGTAATGTGTAGTTTCGGCTTGGGGGGCTGTCATCTGTCTAGATAGTATCTTGGCGGCGGTGGAAGAGCTGTGGTATCATGCTTGGCATACGTTTCTCTGCACCAGACGGTTTATTGAGCCTAATTGTTCAAACTTCTAAAATCAGTATATATCAAAAGACTTTTTTCTGTTCAATTTTGTGGCCAGCCCCCCTATTGCTAGCTATCCTGTGTTTAAACTCTGTGACTTGACGAACTAAAATAATCCTGAAGGACTATTAAGATGGGAGTGATCAAGAAACATGCCCATTCATATGTGCAATTCCGCGCTGTTGAAATATTGAGCTGCTAAATTCAAAGTATACGACCTATAATACACTGAATATTAGTAGAATTCGACAGATGAAAGAATATAAGTATAACGATTTATTTCATTGAGCTATGGCTGGAATGTATCCTATGCTGTTATTATGAATACTAACTTTGGGAACTCTATCTCGATATATTAAACTACGCCTAATAAATAGGCACTAGATTATTAAGCTTCCTAAT
>JADDON010000751.1:0-14207 GCA_017140175.1 Fusarium staphyleae | reverse complement strand
ATAAGGAAGTAAAAGAGGAATAACTAAGAGAAGCAGGAGAATTTTTTTTACTATATATAATTTTATTATTCTAAATAGAGATATATATTATTGCGAATAGTAATACTCTACTTTAATAGAGTGACTGGCGGTTTATTCTTTCACTCGCTTGCCAGCATATCCAAATGGTCAGCACTTACTGTAGTTGGGACGTAGCCAAATAGACTAGACTAGTTAACTTATTGAGTCGAGCTACACTAGCTTGACTCTTTCTAACTAATGTTATAGTACTATGCTGGTTTCATTGGCATGTGTCATCGGCGGCATGTTCTAATATGCGAGAGCCCAACTTAACAACTACTCTAGGTCAATTACATCATCTATCATCATTATAAAAACATCAATGTCACCACCATGTCATCATCCAAAGTGCCATTTTATCAAAGACAGCACGTGAATCAATCGTAGTGAAACCGCCGTGGGTCGGCTGTAGATAGGTACATACAAGTAATGAGCCAAAAAGCGCTGTCGCAATGCTGCGGCTACACACACACGTGCCTTTTCCTTCTGGCCCCTATATAAGAGTGCCGTGGATGAAGGAGGATATATAGGCAAGAAACTCCGAAAACTGTCCTGCTTTACAAGAAGCAAGTCGCTGGTAGGACAGAGGAGAAGAAAAGACGCGTCCTCCTGAGTGCAGAAAATGAAGAGCTAGAGAATGCCCAAATCCAAGCGCCATGCATTAATCATCAACGATAGTCCTCCTCGTAATCATAATCGTCAAATTTCGTCACAGACCGTCATATTAAGCCTCCCTGACCTTGTCCCCGGAAGCGTCATCCTGAGCCCCGATGCCAAGGGCGCGCACTAGACTGCGGCGAATGCCCTTGCCCGTGCCGCTGCCTGATGCATCGTCTTTCTCGCGACCAAGGAGACCCAAGCTCAGCCGACGGGCCTTGTTACTCGAGCCATCCTTGTCCTGAGGTGAAGCGGTGGCCTTCTTAGCCTTCTTCTTCTTGACCATGGGAGCGGGCGGAGCCATGGCTGGCCGCGGGGGCCACTCGCCGTCACGCTTCCAACCTGAAACGCAGGCGCGCAGCATGTCCGAGAGATTGATGGGACATGAGGGCTGCAGGCTGTGGACGATAACCTTGTCGTAAAGGCTCAGATATACCGAGGGGGTAATGGAGGCGCGAAGAGGGTTACTGGGAGGGAGTAGAGGTGGTGCAAGGGGCACGAGAACCTCAACTGGGTAATCTTTGCTACTAGGTGGTGTAGACGGTGCCGTGTCCTTGGATTGCAGCTTGCGCAAGTCGTCGCTCCTAACAAAGGAAGAGCCATCGGACCCATCGCTGGTCTGTGGGGGTTGAGTCGACGCAGTGGTTGAGCTTGGAGGTGAACTCGATGTGGATCGACGGAAGAAGAACCTGCGGGGCGACCGAGGTGACACAGCGGGAGGGGAGGCAGGTTTGGTACGAATGCGAACAGTGCGTGCGCCAGTCCACGCATTACGCCGTGCCTCGAAGCAGGCGAGACCTTCGTTCCATTCCATCTCTTTGCGGACCGCCCTCCGTCGTTTGGCACGCTTGGCGAGAATGGCGGCCTGAACAGTCGAGCCTACAGTGTTAGGGCTGTCGAAGCGGAATGGAGACCGTAATGGTAGTGCTGGCTCATCGTCATCGGAGAGATCCGAGGTCCACTCCACACGGGGACGGTAGTTGATGGGATCTTCCGAGACGGTGCTATAAGTAGATTCGGCGTCGCTGTCGTCATCTTGGTCTGATGACTCGGAGTCGTCTACTTGGTAGCCATCGTCTTCGCGAGTTTCGTCCTGAACTGTGCCTGTAGGTTCAATTGCGTCAAGGCTGGTCGCAGTTTGGTCGGCATCAGGCGATTCGGGCTTGATAGTAGCTATGCCAATATGACTGTCTACTAGGGGGGGATCAACGACACGCGATGGCCAAGTGAAGTCCCAGTCGGTCTTGACCTTTGCCTCAAGATAGCGCTTGACGGCTTCTTTCTGCTTCACCTTGTCCCTGCTGAGAAGGTCGGCGTGCTCATCGTCACACCAATCCGGGGTAGATGCGGGCAGCGGGGTCGGTAACTGAACCGAGTGGTGGCGGAGCTTAGCGATGGGGGATCGCGGGCTCTTGTAGATGTCTGAAAATATCATATTGGCCGATGATGAGCTTGCCTGGGCTTGAGAAGCCCTTGAGGCAACGTTCGCAGAAGCGGTTGAAGTTTGCTTCGAAGGGCGCGATGGCGATACAGGCGACTCAGAGGATACAGTGGTGCCGGTAGCAGCTGCAGCAGCGGCAGCGGCAGTCGTCGAGCGAGAATGCGGGGGAGAGGAGGCGACCTGGAGGAGAGGATGCACTGCCGTGGGAGCGAGTGGTGTGATGTTGCGGTTTACTGGTGATTGAGGTGGTTGTTCTTGGTCTTGGTCTTGTTCTTGATCGGGTCTGTTAGCGACTAAATGCCAAGTCTCTCGGGGGTAAGTTAAGCCATGTAGAAGTGTTCGGAAAGGAACGATCCAAGGGCAGGAAAGGCGGACGATGAGAAAAAAGCCCGAGCAGGAGAAGACATGAGATTAGTGTGGTGACTGGTGGTACGGGGGTGTCAAAAGGTATATAAGGGAGGTGATGGTGGTATCGTTAAGAGGAGGTGGCGTTGGGAGATCAGGTTAATTCAGGCAAAGCGCCAATGGGCCTCGATGCTGGGAACAGGGAGTGAATGGAGCCACTGGCTTTTGCGAGTCAAGGTGGCTTTTTTCCCGCGGCTCGTCGCCTGCAAGAGAGAGGCGATGGATCCAACGTTGACCTCTTTCACGGACTTTGTCTCCTCAGGTGACGATGTCAAGGCCGTGTAACGCGGGGGAAGGATTGGGAGACAGGGTTGGGGCAACAGATCTACCATGAGCAAAGCCAAGGCTCGGGCGAGAGAGTGTGTAACAAGAACGACAGTAGGGCAAGGTTGAGCTCACTCAAGACATGATCGACAGCGGATCCCCAGAAACCAGAGCAGCGCTTGTCTGCAAGACGGAAGATGCAGGGCTGAGAAGGGGGGCTTTATCCTCTTGAGCCTCGCTATGGGAAGTAACTTATTATGTATGCGTACCCAAAGGCGCGGGCCTGAGCTTGAACTAAACAAGACACTTGGATGTTCAAGAGGACCTTGTCCCTGCGTCTTTCTCCAGTCTTTGGGACTTGAATCTAGCAGTGCTCGGCCTTAGGCAGCCGTGGCCTGTATGGTAGAGGAAGAGGAGTGAAATGGATAGATGATGGGAAAGGGTAAAAAACAGGTGATGATGGTGAAACACAAGAGGAATGAGAAATCTCACCAACGCCAGCGTGACCACTAGAAGCAGCACCACCACTACTACTGATCGGCTCCTGGTCGCGGACTGAGCCGACGACGGCTGATGAAGCGACAGACGCAGACGGATTCGGCAGCGGAGGCGACATGTCGAAGGGGGATGGTTCTAATAAAGCAGGGGTCCAGAACTTGCTGCGTTCAACGTTAGTTTGGGCTTCAAAGCTGTAGCTTGGGTTTGAACCCTCAAAGGGCCTGGAACACCTCGCACATACCTTGAACCATACACCGCGAACGTCTGAGCGTTTATTGACTATTATGCGCAAAGGTCAGATTGACTCTCGACGGCGCAGAAGCGATGGATGTCGGATTAAAAGGTGGTTGGCGGGCGGATGTGCGATGGCGGACAAATTCTGGTGTCGAGGAAATCCACTCACTAACCTAAGTTACTGTTACCGAACCCCGGACATGGAAGGGAAAATCCCCAGCCTTGTCAAATAGTTAGTTAACGTTAAGTGCCCTATTTCTTCGGTCGGTCCAGGTCCGGAGCCAAAAGTAGACCTAGTTAGCTAATCAGTAATAGAAGTTCTCACCTGCTATGGACTCGTAATAGATATTCTCGGTGTCTTGTTGTGTTTCTCCTCTTCGCTATGACATGTCGTGTGATCAACTGGATTATGGATATGAATCACTCACCACTCATCAATGCACCTGCACTTTAGCAAGCCTCCATCGGTTGGGGATCCACAAATTAGGTACAGTCCTCCGTTCTTCAGTGGCCTTTACAGTGAGAGCCCCCGCTGTGGGTACCAAGAACGCACCAGCCCCCCCCCCAAGCCACGGGACACACAAGACCTGGGAGGGAAAGGCCGGAGCGTTGAATTGAGATATATGATTGGCCAGCCACGAGTCAGCCGCCCAGTTCCTGCCACCCGTCTGTCACATGCCTCTCAATGCGGCTGGATCCCATCGACAAGGCTATCGTCAAAGCCTCGCGTAAACCAGCTTGTCAAGACGTTGGCAGATTTCACCGCCGTACTCCGTACGCATAAAGCAGGTGGGGAACCTTCTCCATCGCCTATCACCGATCATCCTGGTCAACAGCCCGGGACAATCCTGGTCAACGGCAGCGCTCTATGTGGATGGCTTCACCACAAACAAGACAAGGCAGTCGACAATCTAGTTAATATGCATCGCCTCTTGGGCATTAAACATGTCAAGAGGTGGTAAATCTCTGTCCAGTTCCTCCATCACAACACCACGATCACTATCGTCAGCTTTGCACATCACACAGACACACCATCATGTCACGGCATCATCAAGTTACTGAAGCAATTGTATTTGTTCCACTATTCCTTGTTCAAGCTCTGCTTTAAAACTTGTCTTCCTTCCTTTGTCTTCGCTGCAATGTCCTTCCTTGGTTGAAATTGTGTAGAACCTGTGTCGACTTTGTGGTTGTTGAAACCATCCAAGAATCTCATCAGTCATCAGTCATCAGTCATCAGTCATTTCTCATATCCCCCCCTTTATCACCTTCGCAGTCTCTCCATTTTGCCTCATCACGGTCTAAAACTCGCCGTCACCCTTATCCATATCGTACGTGGGGTCAACATAATTATCAGGCAAATCCGTGTCAGACAACCTGGGGTAGAACTGCTCGAAGGTTTCATTGGCCTCAAACCAGTTGCTTGGCGTGAACTCGTATGTATTGTTGAAATCGGCCAGAGTGCGCATAGATTGCTGGAGCGCTTCCTCTTCAGCTGCCGCCTTCTCGTCGGCTCCAGCAGACTCGTTGGAAAATTGCTGTTTCTCGGACTCGGTTCTCATCCACTCGTCACTGAAGATATCTAAGTCGGTGCCGGAGAAGATCCAATCAGTTAGTTCCTTGAGCTGGACGTCCATGTTTCCATTCGCCGGGCCGTCGGAATAGTCCCGGGCTGTCTCAACTTGAGCAGGCTCATCTGTCTGGCTCAGGGGAGGCTGGGTCATCTCGACCTCAGGGGTATCGGTCTTTTCAACCTGGCAAGCCTGGGTCATCTCGACCTCGGAGGGGGACGAAGCTGTCTCGACCTGAGGAGCTTGAGTCATCTCAACTTGAGAAGACTCGACCACCTGGTTTTGGGAAGGGAATTGGTTGTTCTCGGTCTGGGGAGTCTGGTTCATCTCGACCTGAGAAACCTGGGCCATCTCGGCCTGGGGAGCTTGAGTCATTTCGGCCTGGGGAGCTTGAGCCATCTCGACTTGAGCAGGCTCAGCCATCATTTCGTTCTCGGAAAGGAATTGATTCATCTCAATCTGAGGAGTGTGCATCTGAGTAGTGTTCACCTGAGGAACCTGCATCTGAGGAACCTGCATCTGAGGAACCTGCATCTGAGGAACCTGCATCTGAGGAACCTGCATCTGAGGAACCTGCATCTGAGGAGTCTGCACCACCTCGGTCTGGGAAGACGTCTGAGCCGTCTCAACTTGAGCAGGCTCAGACTGGGGGTCCTGATAGAACATTTGAGCCATGTGAGCCTGGGTAGACGGAGGTGCGGGAAAGTGAAAAGCAGACTGCTGCTGCACTGTCTCGGCTTGAGAAAGGGGAGGTTGGGCAGCCGCAGTGGGTTGAGAGTTCGCATCACGAGCAGCCTTGCTGTTCTTGCGAGGCTTCTTGGCCTTGGTCTTGTTGGCAGCAGGCTGAGCGGTCGACTTGCGCTTCCTGACGGGAGCCTTGCGAACGGGAGCAGGAGTGGGAGTGGCAGCGGGAACGGCACCAGGCTGAGCAACGGTGAGCTGACCAGCAGCGGCGGCAGCAGCAGCGGCAGCAGCAGCAGCTCGTTGCGCCTCTTCGGCTGCTTCAGTGCGTCGTTTCGCATACTCAAGCTCTTCCCCGTCAATTGTGCGTCGGATGCTATCCGAGCACATGTAGCTAGTAAAGGCAATACCAGCGATATGGACCTTTGATGTAGGCACATCTTTCTTCAGAGTATAGGTCTGAGCACGGTACTTGGCAGTTCGCCGGGCTCGTTCCCTCTCGGACATGACTGGGACTTCCTGCATCTCGCTGGAAGGGACGGATGGGTTGGGCTGCTGGACGGCCGCATCGGAGCTGGTGTTGGGGGCAATGACCTCAGGCTGAGGAGGTACATCTGGAACGTTGACGCCGGCGGAGGGAACCATGGTGCTCGGGCTTTGATCGGCGGGAGCATCTTGAGTTGTGCCCGCGGGGATGTCGGAGTTGACGCCGCAGGACTCACCAGTAGTTGCCTGGTTGGCAGAGGCCTTGGAGCTCAGCTTCATTCTCTCTTCACCGCCACGAGCAAAGGCACGGCGCACAACCTGGCGCAACATGTCCGGAGTGACCACAGCGGTGACGTTCTCGTCAGTGTTGCCATTGAAAGCCTCTCCGAGAATCTCCTGGGCCACTTCTTCAGCAAGGCGGTTGAGCTCTTCAGTGATGGCCTCAAGACACCGCTCCTGGGATGAATGGCGGACACCTGCGCCAGGGACGTCCAGGACAGGCCCTTCTTTCTTGGACTTGATGGATGTAGCGGGAGCCTTGGCAACTCGTGGACCCTTAGAAGGGGCCGCAGCAGTATGAAGCTGCACGTTGGCCGATAGGAGGGTCTCAGCGAGACGACCAGGCTCAGCTCGCGCGAGGTGAACGGGCTGGATAGCAGGCTTGTTCGCCTGAGCCTCCTGGGGACCTGAGAGGATGGTTAGTCTGGATGGCTGACATGGAAAGGTATAAGAGGACTTACCAGCAGCGCCATTGTTGGGCTGGGGAAGGTTGCGGCTGACATTCTGGGTTCTGTTCACCTGAGGGGTAGCGACCGAAGTCACAGAGCTTGCGCCATTGTCAGGGATAGTGATGGGGTTTCCCCGATTGCCAGGCTGAGCCTGAGGTCGAGCGCCGAAGGACTGATTGTTGCTGGGGGCGAAGGCAAGGCCGTTGGTGACGAGGCCAGGCTGCTGAGCAGCACCTCGCTGGTTGGTAAGCTGGGGGGTGTTGGCCAGTCGCTGGGTGTTCTGAATAGGCTGCTGGGCAGGCTGTCGCTGCTGGTTGAAGGCCGCAACGTTCTGGTGGACGATGGGCTGCTGGTACTGGGCAGCATTGTTCTGCTGGGGTTGAGGGTTGGCGATGAACTGCTGAGTGTGCTGAGCAGGCGACTGCTGTTGCATAGCTTGCTGCTGCTGCCGCATAACTTGCTTTTGGTGTTGGCGTTGCTGTCGTATAGCTTGCTGCTTCTGCAGTATAGCTTGCTGACGCTGCTGGCGCTGCTGGCGCTGCTGATACGCCTGCTGTCGAAGAGCCTTTTGTCGCAGAGCCTCTTGGTCCTGAGCTTTCTTCTGCTGAACCTGCTGCTGGGTAAGGCGAACAGGCTGTTGGTTGTTGAGCTGCTGCTGCTGCTGCTGGGCCTGAGTAGGCTGCTGCTGGATCTGAGCAGGCTGCTGCTGAAGTCGACCAGGCTGCTGCTGCTGCTGAACCTGGGTAGGCTGCTGCTGGAGTCGAGCAGGCTGTTGGTTGTTGAGCTGCTGCTGCTGGGTCTGATCAGGTTGCTGCTGGAGTCGACCAGGCTGCTGCTGAGCCTGAGAAGGATGCGATACCTGAGTAGGTTGCTGCTGCATACCAAGCTGGGGGTAGAACCCCTGCTGAGCGTTCAACTGAGGATAGAACCCCTGAGGGGCGACGCCGGTCATGTTCTGCTGGGGCTGCATGCCAAACGTGGACTGGTTCTGGACGCCCATCTGCTGCTGAATTGGCTGCTGAGGCATGGGTTGTCCCTTGGCCATGGCCTCGGAAGCGTTGTTGTTCTTGTTCTTGAGACGTTCCTTGGACTCCTGCTTCTGCTTGGCGAGACGCATCATGTTTGGGATGCTGGCATCAACAGTGTTGTTGTTGTTGTTACCCTGAGCCTGCTGCTGCTGCTGCTGCTGCTGCTGCTGCTGCTGGGCTCCAGCGGCAGAGATGGGAGTGCCAACCATGGAGTTGGTGTTGCTAGGGGCATAAAATGAGGTATTCTCGCCAGCGGAAGCGGCAGAAGTGGTGTTGGCAATAGGCTGCTGCTGCTGCTGCTGCTCATTGGCACCGGCGCTCATAAGAGCGGGATCAACCTGTAGAAATAGTGTCAGCGAATTGAAGTCTAGTATATTCTTGAGGCGAGTTAAACTTACAGGGCCGTTGTTGGTCTGCTTCTGCTGGTTCTGGCCAGCCATGGTAGCGAAACCGTTGTTGTTCTGCAAATTCATCTTGTGTTAGCCGCTTTTCATCTCATCATCGGCTCGAATGGAGAAGCAACTTACCTGAGCAGATGAAACCTGCTGCTGGTTTCCACCAAAACCGACAGCGTTGGGACCGCCAGGAATATCCTGGAGTTTCATGCCGTTGTAGTTGTTGTTGTCGGTCTCTTCACCGAAGGTGAAGCCGCAGTCGTTTACGAAGAGACTGCCAGTGTCCCAATCTGCAATGTTGTCCGACATGTTTGCAGATTCGACTCGAGCGGTTAAACAAGCGGGTTTTTGACGAGGCAAAGTTTGCTTGTGGTTAAGTAGAGTTGCTTTATGCAGCGGGATTCGAGGGTAAAGAGAGGTATAAAGGGTCCGGAGACAAGGTAATGTAAGTGAAGCTGTGATAGCGACGGGTAAAGTAAGATCAAGACTGCTCAGCAGAAAAGATCGAAAGGTGTAAGCGGTGTTAAGCTCCGGCTAGCAGAGTAGATGAAAGAAGTGTGTAAGTGAAGATTGTAGAGAAGTTGAGAGGTATGAAGAGCGAAGGGGGGGAAATGTGTAGATGAAAAAGATGTGTAGATGAAAAGATACGTTCCGTGAGCTTTCCGACTTCCCGCTTCAAAGCAGAAGATGCGTTATCCTCGAGAAGAAGAATTGCAAATCCAGCAAAGATGAGAAACTCGGAAAAGATCAGAGACGAGAAGGATTGCTGTGAATTACCAGATGGTGAAAAGTTGATGCGAAGCCTTTTCGATTCTGACGATGGTGGTGGGAAAAAGAGAAAAGAGGAAAAGCAGCGAGAGGGGAAGGGGGATTTAAAGAGACGAACACTCCGCCAGTTAGAAGCCTGCGGTTCTCGGATCTTTCTCAGTTTATTCTCACATCCGTTCGTTGCTGTTTGGGGAGGGGGTTTGGCAGTGCCAGTGGCTGAGATGAGGTCACGAATGTGAGAAGAATGTGAGAAAGGAGAACGGCACTGCTGGCCGGCTGCAACTGTCAAGGACTGCAGAGAACGTTTTCTCCATGTTTGAAACACTCTCAACACTTCAACTCTGACTTTTTGCAAGTGGCCCGGCTTGGTGATGATGCTGGAGGAGAGATATCGCGAAGATGGTGCTTGGTGTTGAGGCTTAGATCTGCGAAGGGGGTCTTATACTACGATATGGGTATTCATCAAGACCTCAATGACCAGAATATCAGTTTCTTAGCATAATCCAGTGCTTCTATCATGGTGGTATAATCCAGGTTGAATGTTCTCTCTGGTGTTGAGATCTTGACGAGTTGTTTCATTATCGTCATCCGCCACTTACACTGTCACCGGCCGCCAGCCGTTTTGATATTGACTGCAGCAGAACACCTCAACAGACAGCCATTCATCATTTGCTCAATACTCGCACCTGCATGGATCCACAGTATCCCAAACGGGCCGGGTGCTTTGCTTAAATGGGGTCAATAGCTGAGGTGAGGTGAGGTGGTTCTTGGGTTCACAATGTAATGACCTCGTTCTCAGATTTTACTCACATCCGCTCTCAACAAACAGCGAGCTACGGAAGAATAGACCGGGCTAACCAATCTTTAGCCTGAGCTTGCATATTTAGCGCCGTTAAAATGCCTGCGGGCCCTCTCCTCCATTCAGATTCTTTCTACATGCTGCCATTGTTTTAACAAAACCAAAGCCGAGGTCGGACCTCACTTTCACCTGAACGCTGCACGCAATTAATGCTGCTTAAGTGGTTGCATAATGGATGAGAGCGTGCGTAAGTGCCATTTCCCAAACAGGCTAATTCTTACGTACTTCAGTTCCCAATGTGAGAGATGTCCATAACCATTGTCTAACGTTAGTACAGAGTACTATAACCCGCACTTTGTGGTTGCACCAATAGAGAAAACGAACAAAGATAGTAAAATTACTGGAACCCTCTATCTCATTCATCTCCATCCTATAGTCCATGTAGTAAAAGAAGACTAAGCAAACATTGCGCAAAGCTGCAAAATGGTTGTATGCTGATAGGTTGCCTTTCACGCAGAGTCTGTCTGCGCTTGGCGCACCGAGATCCAGCTCATCCATCTTCCGAAATAACCTCAGACAACCTCCTCGACCATCTTCATCGGTTGCCGCTTTGAGGCGGGTCCAAAGATCTTGCCTGCCGGGCTCTCAAGCATCTCTTCGGCCACCGCCACACGAACACCGTTCTTATTGCTGACCCATCGGATGAAGACCGCGTCAGGCTTCTGACCGTTTTCCCCAGGAGTATCGCCATTTGCACCAGCGCCCTTTCGGTTAACCTTGGGGGCCTGCTTCTTGAGAAGCTTGTTGATAGTTTCCATCTATAATGCATTGTTAGCTATGTTCCTTCTTGGTATTCCTAGGCCACGACTCGGCGTACCTTGACTTCTTCATTTCGCTTCTCGCTGAGATTACGACGTCGTCGTGCCATTTCTTGCCGTCGCATGGACAGCTCTTCAGCTGTAAATACTTTCTTTGCTTGGACCTCTGCACAAGTTCATCAGTTCCAGACCCGCATAATCGAGACTAGTAGACTCACCATCGGACAGTTTCATATACTGCTGGGGCTCGTCTTCGAAACGAGCTCGTTGACGCTTCGTCATCTTAGTGAGGTCGGGAGACTCATCGTCGTCGCCCTCGTCTTCGCTGTCCACCTCCACTTCCTCCACTTCTTCAACTTCCTCCTCGTCCTCTTCTTCCTCGTCCTCTTCGTCTCCCTCCGGGCCGGCAACTTCGATCTCCTCGCCCTCAGCATCTTCATCGCCCTCATCGCCCTCATCACCATCGTCAGCCATCGTCTCGTCGCCAAAGCCCATAGTCTCATCGCCAGCATCACTCTCGGCAGGATCGCTAAGCTCGTCGTCATCGTCGTCCTGGACGACCTTGGACGCGGATGGTCGAGGTGCTGGCCTAGACCTAGATATGTTCGAAATCTTGATGGTACGTGGTGCGGGTGCAAGGTTCATGTCAATATCGCCCTCGGCGTCTTCTTCGCCTTCTGCATCGACGTCCATCTCCTCTTCGCCTTCAGCGTCCTCATCGTCATATTCCTCCTCTACTTCAATCTCTGCTTCTTCTTCCTCTTCGTCATCGTCGGGACTTGAGTCGACAACGTAGCTCTTCTTGGCGCCCCGGTTTCGCTTGCCTTCAACAATCTCACCCCCTGAGAAGCCACGCCCTCCGCGTGTTGCCTGTCGTAGCTTGTTGGATGGGACTTTCACAGTCAAGCTTAGGTGAGGGTCACCGCCTGGTGAGAAGGGGGCGTCGCGGGTGACATGTGCGCCTGAGGCACGACCAGATCGTCGGGACGACATGCTTTGTTCGCTTCTTTCGGGAGAGTCAGCCCATCTGGCATGAACAGAAATAACCTCGTTCGCCTTGGCGGCTGCTGAACGGCGCGGGCGAGAGGCCATGCTGGCAGTGTATCGCACTGGCGTATCGTAACAGGGGTGGAAAGTGCAAAGATAACGCGGGATAGATGTTAGGAATGGGAGGTTGTAAGGGCCGATATGTGCTTCTGTGAGGCGTGCAGCGTTCAAATATCCAGACGCAGATGCGTGTCCGAGTTCGACGAGCGATAATTAAATAAAGCCTCGGGAAAAGAACATTCAAGGCAATGATGCCAGGAGGAAGTTTGGAGTTTTTGGTATGACAAGGCTGAGATAAGCTCAATGGTTGGGGTCGGTTGTCAGATAAAATGGCAGGAGCCAGCCAAGGATCAAGCAGAGGGTCCGGAACTCAAGTTGGGGCAGGAGCTGGGCAAGGCAAGTGTTGACGAGGATCGGGAAGGAGCAGTTCTGTGGATGTTGGTGGCGACTGCCTTGGCGAGGTGCAGGATGAAGCAGGGCGTTGAAGGGCAAAACGACGCTTCATTGGTGTAGATCCGCTTGAACCTAACATGCACGGAGTAGGATGCAAGGCTGATGAGCTATCACGCCCGCGCCAACGCCAGCCAAGAGATGGACGTTACTTAACGCCAGATCTCGCCGCTCGGCTTTTGTTGCTGAATCAGGGATTCGTACAGGAGCTGAAGCACGTGGCTACAGATCATCCAGCGGGAGGGTCTCAGCAGCAAGCAAGTGTCCCGACAGGTACGGGAGAGTTCCCAGTTCCCGAAGAGCATTTCTTTCTTTGCTCCTTTTCCCATGAAACTGTGGCACTTCTCCATGTCATTTGCACAGGACGAACAACGTAGTAATGGCGGCAGCCACAGTAAAATGGCGAGCGAATAGATGACGAGAGCGGTGTTGACACAGCCAAGAAGAGGGAGACAAGATAAAGGGGATACCACTCACCTCACTATTCACCTATCACAGAAGGTTGCCTCTGTCGCACCAGAGACCTTGTCTATGCTCTCGAAGGTCTTTGCTGTTGATTACAGCTAGGTTGCCTCTTGATTTAGCTGCTTCAATCGCTTTGAGAACAGCACCAGAGCCAACCCTAGTTACGTGCAGAGGTGTCGCAATTTGATGCCCTGCGCGCAAGCTCTCTTACTGCCTCTTGACTCTAAGGCTGGCCGAGACTTTGCTGGCAAATCTCAATACTCCTTAGCGACGTGGGACGGTTCAAACGCTGGCGATAGGTCGAGCTGTTTGGTGGTTGACCTGATGCAGTGAGATTGGCTGATGGGGGCGTTGTATCTCCTATCGCGTAGCTCTGCGCGCCGTGTCAGATTATCAGAGCAAGTTCCGGCTGCAATTCGTGTGACAATCCTTCATTTGACTGGGCTCCAGGTCCTTCGCTAGTCTTTGGAAGCGTAGAAAGTGGCTTGCTTCAGATGTTGATTGAGATTTGATGAGTTCAACTCTCCCGCAAACACGCGCTTGAACCAGCCCACCGTTTTCGGCGAACCGTTTTATTACCAGAGTGGGACAGTATATAACGGAGCACTCAACGGCGTCTTCGACAAAGCCATCGAGAGAAAGATCACCATCGATCCCTAGCTACATACTACGGACTAAGTCAGTCTATGCAATACTCTCATGAATTGATTCAGTAGAATTTATAATATAGTTATTTACCCGTGTTGGCGAGTTAGGCAGGTTGCACTCCCCGCAAACAATCCCGGATCTAGCCCGGCACCGTTTCCGATCCTGGAAAAGGTTCGGGAATGCACATGCCTCGGCATCATCATCAGAGACGTCGTTCAACTTTCCTTCACTCTCTCTTTCGTCCAAGATTTTCTTTTAGATATTTCACATCGCCATCGGAAAGTGTTTACCACAATGAGCGATCCAGACTCTAACCCAGATCGGCCCGCCATTCCGAGCTGGCAGAAGTCCGATACAGGGACCGACGCCACGCCGACACCGTCCTCACACAGCAGCTCAACCTCAGAAGATGATGCGCCAACAGACACACCCCCAGATACACCAGTAGATACCCCGACAGAAGAAGCACCAGTCGCTTCGCAAGACGAACATGATATTGAAGTCGCGCGACGCTTCCTCGACAATGAAGCTGTGCGCCATGCGCCTCATGACAAGAAAGTCGCCTTCCTAAAATCCAAGGGAATCGACCATGTCGATATCGAAGCCCTTCTCGGCCAACAAGACTCTTCTACCTCATCAGAGGTCAGTCCTGCTCTTCTTCCCCTAGGCTACATACGCTGACCTCTATCAGATCGACGCCAGCACATCCACCTCTGGCTCTCAATCCTCCTTTGTCCCAACTCCCACCGAAACCCTCTCCCCACCAC
>JADDON010000075.1:0-92134 GCA_017140175.1 Fusarium staphyleae | reverse complement strand
TACTTCCCTTAGCTCTAACCTATAGATCCCCACTTAGCTTAGTATAATATACCTCTTGCACCTTTATTATATACCCCTACCCTCATAATAAAACTTAATTATAATTGTCTAGTCAGATTCGGATAACGAGATAGTGGCCCCGTAGCTCGATCTCTTTACGCTCTCGTCAACGTTACCACGGAAGTGAAAGATCTAATGCTGCGGCTAGCAGACATATCATTTGGGAGATCTTTGGGAAGTATTTAGAGAATTCAACATTAGCCTTGTGCAACGCCTCTTTCTCAGTCATCCGTGGACCCGTTTCCTGGTGCTTGTGAGATATCAACATTTGTATCGTTCATCAACAAGGACTTTTTGGTACATCTAAGACCATGATCTTTATTTACTCATCGTGGTCCCCTAATTCTATATCTTCTCAATCGTTTATAAATATGTATATTGACGTGTAATATGGTTATTATTATCACGAGCTATCGCCTCGTAACAACCTCAAGTTAACCGCTGCCACCCATCACGCTAGGGCCTGCGAATGTGAACATTCAAGTAGCCGTTGCCATAAGCGGTGTTTACGCCCTGGACAGTACCACCGCGGGTGCACTTATCCATAATACGCCCAGCAGATCGTGCAACGTTACCACTGACATAGATTAGCTGATATTGTAGTGACTTATGGGACAGATAGCTCATACCATGGTGAAGACGTGCCTCCTTTCCAAGCCGGCTTACCATTTACACCCTTGATGGTAGCCAAGCCGTGCCGACAGAAAGAGCTTACGCCTACCGATGAAACGCCGCAACGCTGGCCTGAACGACGAGCGAGAAAGTCAATACACCAAACGGCATCTGCGACCTATTCGTTTATTAGCCATCGTATTGCGCATGGACTCCAGGTTTCACCCAGTCAATTTGGTTTATCCTACCGAAGCACTCGTTCCGGCAACAGTGTTGCAACGTACGCCTCGTTTCTCCAAGGTACCCGAGTCTAAGCAAGACATATTAGCAATAGTCAACCAGAGTCTCAGAGTATCCAAATTACCGCTGGTGGTTTGATTGACCGCCAATTCGAGAGCCTCGTCAGGGCCTAGGTGTGTACCTTCGGGGTCAGCGATAATGCTATCGGCCCACATCTCCCAAGTAAAGGGGGCAGCGGCGTCAGGTTTGGTTCCATCATCAGCCACTACACCAGTAATAGCAATACTGGCACAGATGCCGAGGGCTGTGAAGGAAGGCTTGACCATTGTGGCAAAGCTTTTTGAGTTGGATTTCCGATGCTTCGATGAGATGACTCTTAGTGGTTGTAGTGTATCCAATCTACTGGGAACATGTAGGCTCTTATATTACTTGAATATCACCTTGGTCGATTCCTCTCATTGAGAGCATACGCTTATAGTATGGCCGCAGATTATCATAAGGCGGACGTGTCCATAAGCGGATGAGATGAGATTTTAGTGATAGTTACGTGTTGTCACTCAAAACAACCGGATTGAATTAGGTCATACACGGGCCACAGACCTCACCTACCTACCGATGAGAGCCCACGATTCTGGTATGTTACAGATTCGACCGCCTACAAGATGGTTGTTACCCAAGACTTCTGCCGTAATAACCGACGCAGGCAGATAACCAGTGACTAACAATACAACTCTGTGTATATTCTTCATGTAACTAGGCCATTCACTTACCATCAACTTTCAGCTGTAAGTACGCAAGATAAATTACGTAAAAACCTCCGACGGAACGATTGTAGTGGCTGTTAGTCTAGTAGCAGTCTATGCTAAATGCCCAGATCACTTGATACACCATTTTCTTGGAACCTTTGTGTAAGCCAAGTGGATATAGCTTTAGTGAAGTTGACGTCAAGTCATATCCATGATAAGTGCTAGTCTTGATGCGTATATATGCTAAATTTGGAGGTACATAGTATCTTACTACACAGGCGCTTCAAGGCTGACACATCATAGCAGAAAGTAAGAGATTTGGTTCATCTTCCGCCATGAAATCCTGAAACCCACTTCTGTTGGGTAGGAATCGGATATTCTTATGTAGCTGAATTTAACGCCATAGAATTAGTCCTAATATACGCTACTGAGAGTATCTGACCTTATCACTCGGAAGCGTGAAATGAAGATACTATCAGAATGAATGTTCACCATCCTTAAGCATCGGCCTATTGCCTAAGAACGGCTCTTTCGGGGCAGTGTCCCGCTTTGAAGGATTCACTTATGAAGTTTGGTAAAGGTTGGTATTAGGACTCACTCAGAGCTATTTTTATAAGAGCGTTCTGCGATATAGAGTTTGCCTGCTTCTATTATGACTGGTACCGATGCAGGCTCGATAAATGCATTGTTGTGTCCAGTAGAGTGAGAGGCCTGGGCCCGCGACTATCGCTTTTACATTCTTGATGTATTCCAATCTACCGAATTCTAGCTGAACTGCTTCTCGCATACTGCCATGGGACATACCCTGAGTCCCGTTTCATCCTCGGCTTTGGAGTTCGTGCCCCATGGAAATGACGTAAATGAGCATCCACAACTAGTAGAGCTTATGATACCTCTATAGTCCTCTGACTTCCTAACCTTAGACTTAAGATTATTAATACAGTGCACGGGATGTTTGTAGCTGTACTCTACAACTGCTGAGAAGTCCAGTTTCGAAATACAGCAAGTTCAACTTTCTCGTCGCCACTATTAAGAGACAAGGGAGAAAGACCACGCAGTTTTGAACTATCCGCGGGATACAAGACCATAGACCCGGCCAGACCGGTCGCTTTCCGCAACTATAGACTCCTCAATCGCACTCCTTAATGACTGTTTGGGAAATCCAGGGCCTTTCATCAAACACACGGCTATCCTGGAGAGATTCGCTATCAGTAAATCCACACTCACTCGCACTCTAGGTGAGTTCGTTTTCAGCCGTGAAGTACCCGAGGGGAACAGGTTAACAAAACTCCAGCTATCGGGTTGCGCGCATGTAGGCTCCTCACGAATCCCTGACAAGATTGCTAAATCACTCGAGTTCAGTTCCATTGTTTCTTTGTCCACGACCTGGGCGCCGAGTGCCATAAGTTGCTTCTCGACGCCGACAACGCTGAGGAACTGGGGCGCCGATGAATCGACCATGGCCGCAGCCGTTGCGTAACTAGCAAGATCGCTATTGGAGAACTCTTGATCCCACCATCGCCCGCCCCAAGGTAACTCGGCCAAGGTTTGCAGCTCATTTCCACCTGGACCAAGAAGCCATCTGATTCTGAGGATCATCTCGTTTCTTTCGCGGTAACGAAGGGTCGAGCCAAATATGCGATGTTCTTCGGTCAACGGAACCGGCGACTCCATTGATCTGCTGAGAACATGGTAACCCAGATTAAAGCATGAGAGGGTGAGACGAAAAACAAATGAGTTGGGGGACAGAGGCGGCTTCGAGCTCCATAAGATAGGGCCGAGGGATTGTGGAATTGCGAGTGGCGGAGAAGCGACCTGAGTATAGAGTGATGGATCTGAGGATTTCATTGAGTACTCGACTGGCGTGGCTTGCGCGCCAAAGATATTCGTGAGAGCTCTTTCATTGAAAGTGGCTTCTAGTTGACTTGAGTTGAGCATCATGCTGTCGTAGGTGGTGTTAATTTCGGGCTCTGGGCTTGACAATCTGGGTCCTCTCGCCCTGACAGCGCCGCCATTATCTTCAACAGTTTGGCCCCGAGTCCTACGGGAACCACGTCCCTCTTCTGGATCACCAGCTTCATTGGCTAATGTGAGGACATCTGTAATCACGCCTTGAATGGTGGCTACCAAACCAGGGTTTTGCTGCATGATATCCTGCTGTAGTAGTCGGTCCGTGAAGTTGACCATGACGGTACTCATTCTCTCTATCACACCTTCGAGATGCTTTACTCGCTGCAAGCGTGCCTTGTCGGTAACCTGTTTCCGCTTACGAAACTGCTGTTGTGCTTCCCGATTACGCTCCCGACGGTCCTAGAGTTTCTTGATTAGGTGATGCTCGGTGACATAATAGATCCGATGAGGAATTTACCTTGCCAGCACGGCTATTTGAGGTATCAGAACTTGTTTGGGGTGACATGGTGAGAATGAGCTGCAGACGCGTAGGATGATATCGATATCGACTCCTCAACTTTGCAGATGTGATCAAATGATAATACGGATTGAGTTAGAACGTGTTATTTTTCTCAGCAGCAGAAAGTTGAACATTCTCTGAAAGAGTGCGAATAGGGAGTTTGGAATAGCCAGGAGGCTGAGACTCATCGGAGGGATTGGAGGGATAATTTGGGCGACGGAGACTTTGATTGAGGATATGACATAAACATATCCGACCAGACCCACATCGGCGTCATGGTCAACATAAGGCTTTGCCATCCTGGGGATGCTGAGAAGTTCTAGTTGAGATCTAACTATACTTAGTTAGCTAGCGTAAATGGCTGACACTTGAAGATATATGCACTACTGCTCCTAGGCCGCATCTATAAATTGCAAATAACACATACGTTATAATGCTTGCTAATATGGGGGCCAATTGGAGTTCTTGATAAGCAGACAACAGCAGTAACCATGGCAGTTTGTCGGTCAGCAATAACACTTTTCGACATCCCAAGCATAGCACATAAGTCTTGGTCTCCGAATGCCTGGAAAGGTACGAGAAAGTGGTGACCAAGTTTAAGCGTGTCAAGCTGATTGTGAGCCACCAGCCCGCCTTGTCCTCAATTATAAGGCGCTGCCTTACTCGACCGAATGGCTTGAATTTCCTGAAATAAGTACGAGGCTGCAGCCTCAGTGAGCCCTCTATACTCTGAATTATGCCAAGAATATTGATCTGATACTTTTCCAAGCGTTCTTGTACCTAATGCCACTCCTAGAAGCCCGCACACTATACCCTGCATCCTGATACAAGACGACGAGACAACGCAAGGCATCAAGGGATCACGAGCCATTGCCGAAGCTTTGCAAGATCGATACAGCACACCGACACTGTATATGGGAACAAAGGTCTCGGCAAGAATCGAGAAACTTGCGGGAAAACTTCTCGTAGCCAGCCGACCAATGTGGGCTCACTTATTGCCTAAAAAAGTCCTTACACAGTCGAGCAGACAGTACTATGCAGACACACGAGCCAAAATATTTGGTATGAGCCTAGAATCTTACTACACTGAGCACGTGAGTCAGCATCTTTGGATCCAGCTCGATGCTATCTGTCGCGAGATTGGGGATTCATTGGCTGAGACTCCAGGGCCCTTCCTACATGGCTACGACCGTAAGGTAAACCCACACGACTTCCGTTGGCCTCGAAACTAACGTGTGAAGCCTCTTACGCCGACTTCAGTGTTGTTGCTGTCTTCCAATTCTTCACCTGTATCAATTCCGCCATGTCCGACCACTTCTACACGGTCGCACCGCAACTTTGGAAACTCTATGAGGCGTCCGACCAGTGGCTTGAACGTGATGATTAAATATTTCCTGATATGTATACCATGTTCATGATCTGCGGGTCTAAATTATACAATGTTCTTCAATGAGCAAGTAATTAGGTGTATATCCGCTAAGAGGAAAATCTCAGCTGGTGGATATCATGAAAGGCAGTGGGTGCAAACACATATTGGCAGAGCCTACAGGCGATTCTCAACATCGAGGTCGCAGTATGTGATACATGTAAAACAATGGCAGGGCTGCTATTAGAGCAATTCCTGGATCGCTGGGAGATAGATAACTGATCGCGATTCACAAAATGTAGTGAAACTACGTTAACACACGGTTGCTAGACTTCAAATCTGAATAACGTGACTGCACCTGCAGCAAACAAGATCATTCGCAACTTATGCTCCTTGTACAGAGCAAAGAACTGAATCAATTGTGGCTCGACAGTGAGAAAGATACGGTGTCTTGTTACGTATTGCTATTTCCTTATCGACCATTGATAACCGAGCTAGTTTAGGTCTTGTACTCTCTTCCTAAGTAGCACAGCGTGCTTGATCTAGAGCTGTGATCCAACAGCTACGCCTAGGCTTGGAGTCGTTCAGTTGTTCACCGGAACACAATCAGCAAGCTCCATGTCAAGTGAGTGTTTACCACAGACATGTTCATATCAACCTATCCACCATGGCAAGATTTCGTGGTCTATATAAGGGCTTCCTCCTGCTATAGTCAGGTGGCCTGTAAAGGCATATTACATTCTCCGCATAGGCCGCTTACAGTACAGGAAATTATTCACCCACAGACAAGACATAACAGCAGCTATGTGTACAGAGACTATCAAAAACTACGAGTGCCCAGTATGCAACAAAGACCACAGAGCAGAAAGAGACTACAAGATGTGTAGCAAGGGGCGCAAGGCAAACAAATGGGGTCATTGTGGCAAAGCGACCGTCGAGCGTCGAAATTTGAAGGAAACCTGCACGCCTTGCCTTACGGCCAAAGATAAGAAAAAGTAGGGTGAGCTTGGGATCTTACTGCACTCATAGGACAGCGGAAACGGTCTATGAATGCAAACAGAAGGAAGGTTAAGTAAAGATGAGAACATAGAGAGAATAAAAAGGTCTTCTGTTTTTTACATGTGCGTGCATTTTGAGCTCTGCACAGTTAAACGTACAGATGTATCTGGAGTGATAAACTCTTATTTTGCTCGTGCTCGATAGACTTACTATGAAGGTCTGTCTTTTGGGCTTCAGTGCAGGAGGCAATAACACTATGAATAGGTCGTGTGACAGATGGACTTGGCAAAACGGAATAACTGTACAAGCTCTTCAAGAGTCAGAAGCCCCTTCAAGGTGCATATACATAACGTTATCAAAAGCGGAATGGGCAAAAATTAAGATATCAAAAAAACATACAACAGCGGGGATTCGCTGGTCGTCACCGACCCAACTACTAATCCGCCCCTCACCGGCTTATCTATGGGAGAGCGGACGGGATCCCGAGTTTTCCGATGGGTATGGTCGTATGTGCTTGAGAATGTGATTAGTTTGAAATATGAGCCAACACATAATGGCTAGACAAGTGAAGCCTGCTACCCGAAACGCGTGCATTGAAACAGAAAGGATTACACCCTGACGCATCAGGTAGCAAAAAAATAGAGCTATTCTGTGAGACTGGAGCATTTCGGTAATGTTTTCATAAACTCTAAGTGAAGACTATTGACCGTTATAAGTGGTAAGATGATAACTATCTCACGACTGCTCAGGAAGGCCGTATACAGGTCGAGAATGAGGGCTGGGAATAAAGCAAGGAAATCACTATCAATTGAATAAAAGCTATGGACTGTTATCTCTAGGTCGACTCGCATTATCAGCAGGACATATTCTCTGCGCTGCCATTAACTTGTGTCTCTTATTCTCCTTAGATAGGATTAGATTAAGACCAATATCATCTCACTATACCGGAAAAGTATAGGATATAACAAACAGAAGAAGAGACCTAGTCTTCAGATGCTCGACCTCCTGCGGCTAGTCCTATGTTCTGAGTTGGTGCAGTTTGAAGACAGAGCTATTGAGTCGATCTCTTCTGACATCGCTGCATGGCTCATATATTTACTCTAGCACCGCCCATTCGACTCTTTTCTGTGCTTCAAGCTGAGCCAAGTTGATGGGGTCCAGTGGGGCTATTGCGAAACGTTTATCGCCGGTCGAAATCCAGGTTCAGGCGCTTTGACTAACCGAGAAACAAACTAGCCTCCGATACTATTGATTTTATGAGCGGGATATTTCCTAGTTCGGCGCCGAGGAAGGTTACAACGGCCCGCTCAATCAAAGATTACGAGGTAGTCGGTTCACCATCCCTAAGCGAAGAGCTAAGTTGAAGATGCTGACTTGCTCTAGACCTTTTTGAAGTGATAAAAACGGTGGCAGTTGTTGGTGTCGCGCTAGAACATGGAAAAGTCCATGGATCTGGCCTGACTTTGGACTCCGTGGCAGGGGTCTTGGAAATGAAACATGATAGTGGAAGTCAGCGATAGCAAAATGCAGATAGAGAGAGGACAAGCTGAACAATGCCATAAATACACCTTCGTCTCCCAAGTGATTCTTGTTCTCGAATCTTGCTATTACAGTCCTACGTTCATTCACTTTTCATTCGCTTCCGCACTCTCTTCTTCTTTATTCGTTCCTCACTGTTCTGTGAATACCACTCATTATCTCATACCCACGTTGACCACTCCTTCATTTAGTGTCAATTCTATTCGACCAACTTGACAACAATGCGAGCATCTCAGACTCTCATCGCCTTAGGTGGCATGCTGGGCTTCGCCCAGGCAGGTCCTTGCAAGCCGCACGCGTTCTCCTCTGACGTTACCTCAAGCACTGCCTTCATCACCAGTGGATCTAGGTATGACACTACTCCCTATAACTCTCTGTACCAACATCTCAAGACTAACGAACGGCAAAAGCACTGAGATCGTTACTCAATCTACCACAACAGACTTGGCCAGCAGCACTACCGAAACCAGTAGCGTTGAGATCAGCACAGACGAGAACTCCTCAACGGAGACCGCCACCACTGATACCACCATTGCTGACACCACTACCGTCGAGAGCACTACTATTGAGACCAGCTCCGTTGAGACTACCTCCACTTCATCCGTCGCCAGCACCACGACCGCTGATGTGACCGTCCCTACTCCATGCGCTATCCATGCTGGATGCCCTGCATCTGGATTTAACGTCGACTACTACAAGAATGACTTCGAGAGCGGCTACGGAAACGATGAGATGTCCGTGCCTCCCTCCTACTACATCACCGAAGGCCTTACACCCCTTGACTCGTCCGTAACAAGCGAGACATACTTCGCCCAGGATTACATGTCGGACCTTGAGGGATACCCGCAGACTTTCCCTAACGCCGACTACCCAGGAAAGGCCTACTATGTCGGCTACACACGTACCCTGGCTGGCGGCATCGAGGTTGACGCCAACAGCTTCACGCTTGTTTATACTGGCTACTACCGTGCTCCTGAAACTGGATCCTACGAGCTCTGTGTTACTGCTGATAACGCCAACACTCTGTACTTTGGCCAGGGCAATGCTTTCGAGTGCGGAACTGGCGAAGCTGATCCCAACGCTCCTGCTCTTGTTCTGACTGCTACTGGCTATCACTTCAATAACCCTACACAGTGCGGTACTGTTGATCTTATTGAAGGCCGACACTACCCTGTGCGAAATGTTATGGGCAACAAGAACGCTGTTTCAATGCTCGATGTCACTATCAAGACACCGAGTGGTGTAAAGAGCCACGACTTTACAGGCAAGGCCTTCCCTGTCTCCTGTGGAGTCCAGCAGGATTAGTCGGTACCTAGTTAGAGCTTACCCCCTCGATCCGAGTAATTGGGTTGCTAAACTTGGATACTTGGCCTCCCCTGTTTTCTTCCGCTGACGATATTGCTTGACTACTTTGATCTCCTGTACTGGTTTTAAGAAGTTCAAGACCAATACAGTTTAATTCCTTAATATCAACAATATCTGCCTTATTATGCGTTCCTAGATTTAAAAAGCAGAAAGCACTAGAATACTGTTGTCGCCCGTAATCGCGAGGTTCCGTTACGTCTGTCAGCCGGACGTATTGTGAATTTGTCATGCCCGTATACCTGCTGCATTGTCTGAGCGTCGAGCTGCCATGTACTAAGCGATCCTCAACGATAGACAGTAAATCACTCCAGACGTGCTGGTAGTTGAGTAGGCTGACCAGCCAGATGGCATCATGGACGGTCCCGGCTAGTTCGTCTCCGAAACAGCCTTTGGTGTGCGTTCCGCTGCGTAGATCAAGCCAGCTCCTGGTAAAAGCCTGATTCCCCTTCTCATCACTAGACTCTCGTCCTAAGGGACTTTTCGCTGACATTGCGAGGTAGCGTCTGAGTTGAGCTGTAAAGGTCTCTCAGCGTAACAAAGACCATTAACTTCGGTCCATATGTAAACGGCTTGTTTTATTGATAGAGGTGCATATGTTATACTATGTACGAATTGAGAAGCTCTTCGAGTGAGGGAAAACCATGGACCATATCAGTACACTAGCAGATCTGCACTTATAATTCACCTGGAGCATCGCGCTGAAGTTGACTACGTATTGATTCTCGCAGTTAGTATCATAAGATAACGCAAAGCACTTAGCCACCACACTTCTACTACCAACCCCGGTAGTGGTCCCATGTCAATACACCTGAATAGTAATTTCTCTATATTGCGTGTCTACTGATATTCAGGTCGAGGATGGCAGACCTGACAAAGGCTGAATTGATCGTATTCGCATTTCTCTTCAGTAAGGGTGTCAGCGACAACGACTTGACCCGGCATATGACCTGTACCGTCTGGAAAGGCGCATACTGTAAAACCCATATCTACAGCATCCTTATATTTTCCACACTTAAACCTCCTGATCTTAATTAAGAAATCGCACATAGTGTTGTTGATCGGGTTTATATATTGCTAAGTGGTCGGTGTAGCTTGCTTTTTCTCTGTATCGATGCGGCAGGCGTAATAATATGGATACCCAATTTGTTTATCTTGTAGCTTTTAACTTTCTCCTTCTGAGAGGGAGTAACGTTATAAATACTTCATCTGTATGTTTCGTAGCTCTTAATATGGCATCTTGGATTGGTATGATTCACTCTCTTTAGTAACCCTGTCAGTGTACTTTACAAATTTGTGACTTAGCTACCAGTGATATGATGAGAGTTGGTGGAAGAAGGGATGTGCTTAACTCTCTATTGAAGTGAATCTTATTTGCGACTTCAGGGATATGGATCCAGGTTCTTTTACACCGAGTTGCCTGTGTTTTGGCAACGAATTGGGCCAAAGATCATCATCGTCTTGGCGAGCACGCCGGAAACTGATGTATTGTGAACGAGAAGCGATGCTCTCGGGTCTTTAAAATGACAGCGTCTTTATAACCGTCATTTATCCGCTGCGGTAATTCAGGCAGTGGACCAATGTCTGATTTAGTTAAGGTGATCTAATGGAAATCTTTACTGTCTGAAGGTACGAGATATAATAGTGATGATCTAACATGAGAACCCCTCTGTGATAAAACATGAGTATCTGCGTCTATATTTGGCGAATCTGGGGTGGTTAGAGAGCATTGCTGGTATGTAGTTACTTTCCAGATTTAAAGGCACGGTAAGAAACCTTTGTGAGAGGCTGGAATCTGTCATGGCGTATTATACCTACATGCCTGCGTATCGGCACAAGAAAGCATGGCATTACTCGCAGGATAAGTGTTGTACATGCCTTATGATATGGGACACTTGGAAAGTAAGAGGCTACGATGAAAGGCATATCTAGGAGGAGCGAGATGTGAGCGCCGAGGCTACTGTACTTGCGTTCCGGCCACGTAGTGTTCTGTCAATGAAAACAATCACGCAGGGGGCTATTTGCCTAAGAAGTGTGGGTCGTGAGTGGTATAGGCGATATATTGCGTATACTTGTTTTCTAAGTTAACAGTGTTTCTGCGCTCTGGTCTTGGGACTCTCGACAACACGGCTAATACTCTTCTGTCTTTCAAAAGACGCACTCTTCAGATGCTGTCATCTTCGATCTTATTATCATTTACCCTGGTGTCCTTGATCTTGATGGGTATACTTCGCTCGAAGAGGGAGTACGCCGTGCCAACGTGCGTTGTGAGGGACTGAAGGCTGTATCACCAATCTCGGGAACGGATTCGATGAAGGTATGTGTCTTATCGTTCCACTGCCATTCAATGACAGCAGGCGTGAAGTTGCGGATGTTGACGTCTTACATATCTAGACAAGCGTCTGTCACAAATAACGATCAGGCGGCACATATCGTGATATAAAATGGACCGCGCGAAGTACCCGCTTCGGGAAAACATTGCTACACGACGAGGGTGCTGGAGTGTTAATGGAGGGCAGTCAAGGATCCCTGTCAACTGCGTCGATGCGTCCATCCCAGCACAGAGACCGGCTTGCGGATGGAACGCGGAATGTGGAGCGGTTTACGCTTCCGTCTGTCCCCGATATTACACTGACGACCAACAAGTGCATATGCAAGAGACATGGTCCGGTTTCTCTGTTGAGTCGAGAAGAGAAAGGAGACAACAAGTACGGACGTCCGATCCCACGATGCTAGTGCAATGTGACCCTGTCCTTTCCTAAGCCCCGCCTCTTGCAACACCTGTCATATTTAGACCAAGGAGAAATCACAACGCTCTGACAGGGGTACGGTTATTCCGTCGCTGAACTGGCCTTTTTCAGCAGCAGTTCCACTCATGGAATCTGTACCAACAAGTCGGCGAGGCCGGGACGCCTCGTATTCATGCACCCCTCTGTAACGCGGCTGCCTTTGTTTATGCTGTTTGATCCCTAGAAAGTGTATAACGTTATGTATGGGACCATCTTCTGTACGAGAAAAGAGGCAACCTAGCTACTTCTGAGCGTCCGCGGACGGGTGTGAAGCCGACTGCGCTGTCTTGAACTCACTTTCATCCTATTGGATTTAGAACAAATGAGACAAAGCGGGCGATGGACGAGTATCATCTCTCCATTTATCGTTCCCACCCAGAAAGATATTGGCATCCTGTCAAGCTTCTTGGCCGCCGTGCGACAGTGGGAGGTCAATAGATTGAGGAGAAGGATATTTAGTACCACAAGTATTTCATATACTAGGCCGCCTCAATGCTCATTCTGCTGGTCAACCTGTTCCTATCGAGCTCCCTTTTTCGTAGACATCACTATCCGATCCTAATGAGCCCATCACTCGAACTCATCACGCTGGAGGCTTCCTTCCGTATACAGAGCAACTGTCGATATGTTAGATCATACAGCCAAGGCACTGATAGATTGGCTTACAGCGAGCCGTAGGCATGAATGTTTGGATCGTCGAGTTCCTTTCTGACCTGGACCAAGAAAATATTAACCTCCTCACTAGACCACCCGTGGGCTCTAGTGAACGGAGCCATAGTCAATGACTCCAGAGCGATCCCCAAGTTCTCATTGTTCCATACACCAAGCTCCTTGTACTTCTTATCCTTCGGCCAGTGATTTGTCGGCCACTTGAACCGTGTGTCGACGATATCAGTAAACCCCACTTTGGTCATTATGCCTTTGAATGTGTCGATATCCGCGTAAGGCTGTTGCAGCTTGACGGAGGCCTCATTCAAAAGTAAGCTCATTTTGTAGAGTGCATTTTGTTCAGTAAGAGTTCCGTCATCGGATTTCAACATAACGTCAATCTCCTGGAGCTCAACATAGCCCCCTGGGACGAGATTCCTTACCAAGTTAGTGTTCAGGGAGTGTATCAAGATGAGACTGAACCATACTGGTAGATTTTGGTCAAGTAATCCGGCCAACTTGGGACACTAAAATTCATCATTCTGCTGTGGATGTAGTCGAAAGGATCAGAGTAGTTCCAGTCCTCATGGATGTCGTCAATAAAGAACCGAACATTTGGTGGAACACTGGCTTATCCTTAGTGTCTGAATCATATATTGACGGAGTTCAAGTCTCACAAACTAGGCTGGATGGGAGATAGATCGACACCAATAACCTGTAATTCCAATGTTAGCTCTCGCTTTGCCTCTGAGATGTTCTACTTTACATCGGCTTCAGGATGCTCATCGGCATAGTCTATGGCCCAAATACCTGTGCCGGTGCCTAGGTCCAGGACTCGCTCGACCTGAGCATCAGCGAGGTTCGGGGGCGAAAGACCAAGTTTGTTATCGAAAGTAAGAAGGAACAAATTGTGCTGTAAGTCTAGACTTCTTAAGCCTCTAGCTGTCTCATCGTCTGTTCAAGTGGGAGCCATACCTAGTCTGTCATTTTCTCGCTCATCGTTTGGCAGGTGGTATTCTGGTTGTGTCAGTGTGGACACTCCAGATTATCAGAACAAATAGCATCTGTATCTCACTTCCATCCTTGTATCGATGATATGTTCTCCCATTCTCTCGACGGTAGTCAAGGATGGAGCTGCTCATACTTGCGCTCGAAGACCTCGCATCCTGTTTATCATTACTTGGGTTAATGTTCTTTCTTCCATTCGCTTCATGACAATTAAGGGGCAGTTCCTACATCCCCGAGTGATGAGTCTTGGTCGTCGGCCTATGATAGCAATTAGCTTATGTTCTTAACGGATAAGAAAAAAACACCGAACATGTTCATCTGGTACGACTATAAGTTCTGTCCCATTTTCTGCCATTTTTGCGAGTTGACTGTTAGGCTGACGATTGAGCAATGTGGCGTGTTAAGCAATAGTTTTCATCCAACTTTTGCTTTGAGTGGGACGTCCAAGTCGACACCTTTAATACTGTAACACTATGTTGGTATGCTTAAACAGGGGCCAGTGAAATCTGCGAGGGGTTGCTTCGTTCTCTCTTATCTCACCTGATACTTTACAAGGATGTCAACCAACGCACAAGGATGTCAACCAACACACAAAGATGAGTTGGTTTTCCGGCCTTCATGTCCTTCTTCAACACCTTCAATAGGCTGAATTTGTGGGGTAAACTGCAGATATTTAGGCACAACTGCCCTTGGTCTCTCTAACTCCTCACATGGGACCGAGTGAAAGAACCCGTTGGAGCTAAAATTTCGGGAGCGAACCCGGGCCCATAAGCATGTTGGAAACAACCACATATATGTGCCAGCCTCTTCAAGCTCAGGGTAGAGAAGAGCTATAAAGAATGCGGTTTGGTATGGCCTCCTATCTGGTCGGATTGGAATGGTTACATTGAAAGTATGCACTCCGTTATCCTTGTTGGCTGTGGATGGGATGGTGATGTCAAGCCAAGATAGATAGCGATCGATAAGTTAGTATATAACCATGATGCACCGGCACCGTGCAATCTGAACATGTTATAAACAAAATGTTTATCCGCCACATATCTGCAACGGTTTTCTTGGGATCCTTAGTACCCAGAAAAAGGTGGATGATGATAACTGTCGAGCCGGAAGAAACTGGTAGCTTTCTCCAGTCCCCGCATGGCCATGCAAGCTACGGCTCGGCAGTATTGGCGGCATACCAGAGAAAGTTGACGCTCAGTGTCTGTACCGAGGTCTTGAATATTTGCTGACACTTTCTTTGGCGTGGAAGGATTTGATGGTTTTATCGCTATGTATTCGCTGAGTCTTGTGGGTCTAGGTCACTTTATCGCTGGGTAGTATTTTGTTTCCTGTGACCCTAAACTGGCTCACACTTTCATCAGCGCCCGTTATTTCAATGGTTTTAAGAAACCAAGTACTTTTCATACTATTGAATACTGAGTAGTACCCGTCCAGCACTGCGAGGTAAGCTGTGCTCAGTTGCGTCGCGTTCCAGTCGGCAGCATTGATCTCGATGATCACCAATCTCTGTTAGCATCTTCACTCCCTAGTGCTTCGTGGAGACTCTAGTCATTAGGACAGCGTTTACCGTTTGGACCGAGAGAGCAACCAACCGTTCTATCATGTAGGACTGGGTAGAAATTTGCCGGGAATCCTCCATACGTATAGAAATCAAGGGGATCAACTTGCAGTGACAAGTAAAGGCATGATACTGGCTACGTCTTAGTAGCTGATACTCTCACTCAAGGGTCGGATACCAATACCAACTGATAACTTAGGCCGTGGTCTGATGGGGGTTGTTTGGTGAATAGGAGATGGTCAGGCGCCAGACCGGAGCCAGGATGCCGCACTTAAAGAGCATCGTTACTCACGAGTTAGTTGACCGTCAGTCCTACGCTCGATGACTAGGTATAGATGTAACCACGAGAATCCTTCATGACCTTCCAGGTTGATAAGGACAATTGGCTAGTAGGCACGTGCCTAACTCCCCCGCACGTGACAGATGCAAGCCCCGGGTCTTAAGTTATCGCATTCTCACTGATGGAAACACCATCGCGTCTTGCGGTAAACACGATACAACTATGATACTTACGAGATTCCCAAGGTCTTTTGCCATTTCAAGCATCTATACTCGCATCCCTCGCTGTGTCAATCGACCCAATTCAACCCGTCGTTTTCACCGCCAAACACCAGCACAGACATACAGTTGTAGCGTTGATGCCGAACCGCTTCATCGGTATCAACCAGGCGGTTATCACCCTCTTGCCTTGGGCGATGTTCTCAAAGATGGACAGTATAAAATCCTTCACAAGCTAGGCTGGGGCAGCTACTCTACCACATGGGCCGCCAAGGATCAAAAGTATGTCAATCGTGCAAATGAGAGTGGCGAAACCTGTTTTCTGAATATGTTCAAGGGAAGACCGCTACGTTGCAATCGAGATAGCCATCTCAGAGATCGAGAAGAATGGAGAGCTCAATATCTTACAAACTCTGTCTACTCTACGCAGGCACCACCCCTGGCGGTCTCATGTGAACCAAATGCTGGACCATTTCATTCTCATCGGCCCTAACGGCTCCCATAACTGTCTAGTGCTGGAGCTAGTAGGGCCAAGCGTTGCAGATTTTGTTGAAGCGCACTGCAAAGACGATAGACTTCCTTCCAAGCTTGCGAAACTGGTCGCTCAGCAGGTCTTACAAGGGCTTGACTTCCTCGCCGCCAACGATATTGGACATGGGGGTTAGACTCATCCATCTGAGATGCCTTCACAGCATGGTAGCTCTGCTTATAGATCTGCATACTCGGAACATCGCGTTGACAGTGGCAGACCTAGACTCTCTGGGCGAAAAAGACTTTCTTATTCGTCTGGGAGGGCTAGAGACGGGCTCAGTGATAAGATCTGATAGCAAGCATCTGGGTCACAATGTACCAACCCGGATTGTTCGACCCGCATCCTTTCGCAGACAAGACATTTTATTGTCTTGTCCATTGGTCAAGATCATTGACTTCGGACAAGCATTCCTGAACAGTGATTCGCCAAGTATGCTGCATACGCCGTTACCTGTACGGGCACCAGAGGTCATTTTTATGGACCAGCTAGATCGTCGAGCAGATATATGGAGCGCTGGCTGCCTGGTAAACATCCATTATGTTATGTACGGCAGTTAAGCTAACAGGCGTAGGTCTTCGAACTCGTGACCGGACAACCGCCCTTCGACATCCACATGTTGACCTCTCCAATTCTCGTCGAGCAGATGATCGAGTTCGCTGATGACAAGCTACCACCAAGGTGGCATGCTAAATGGCAAGCAATGCAAGAAAACCTGTCTCAACAAGTTGAGAACTTCACGCTTGGGAAATGGCTTGAAGAGGTTTATTTCGACAACGATAAGCAGCCGGAGCTCACAAGGGAAGAAATCGCGAGCATAGCCAAGCTAATTGCACATATGTTGAAGCTTGAGCCGTCTCTCAGAGCTACGCCGAGCGAGATCCTGGCTCATGATTGGTTTCACTGAGAACATGCTGTGGTAATATTGGTTACATGTGAGCTGGATAGGAGCTGGGGCATGTATTACAAGGCCATCCACGATGGGCCATAGCATCTGGGTCGACCTTGGTGTTGAAAGATGTTGGAAAAGGTTGAGCTATAACATCAAAAGAAATGATATCATATTCCTAATCAACGTTGGCGGTTATTCGTTGACAAATTGTGCTACTTTAAAAAGTGTTATAACACATGTGATATCTCGGAATATTTACAAGCGCGTACTAGCTGGATATTTGCCTGCAGTTACACACATCTATCATAAAAAGCTTGAGAGTTTCTATGACTCAGATGAAGGTTTTCAGACTCAGATTTCCCTCATGTCGCGGAATGTCGTGATGGCCTGGTACTCGGCTAGTTGTGTACCTCAACAGGGAAGGTCAAATTCCGTGCCCAACATACCATATATCTGACCGGTCAACCAAAACATTGCCTTGGTACTTGGTAAAAAGTCTGACTCTAACCTATGTGACAAAAACTTGACATATGCCCCTGTTGAACGACTAGCTGAGCTCTAGCAGCAAATGTGGATGACAGTATATAACTAAGAAGGGGGGAACTGGGCGAGGGAAAAGCCTCGGAGATATTATATAACTCATAAACTTGTACAATGGAATGGATCGATGTCTGAGGCCGTAGTTTTATGAACTTTGAGCATCAGGGTATAGCTGTAAGTATAGCAGATTCATGCCGAGTCTGATAATGTAAATATCTATATGGACTACCTGGTACGAGGACCCTTTAGGTGCGCAAGCCTTGCCTACTCAGACATGCCTTTTGCTTTCATCAAACTCCTATGAACGAACTCCGTAGATCTCTGCTCCGGATGAAGATGAGTGCTATTTCATTTTACCTGAGTATAGTGAATGTTACGTAACAAAGAAATATATCTCCCCGGACGCTCGAAGCTATATCTCATCAGTACAGCATTTCATTTCGGCTGTTTTCCCGAAACCATCACTAATAACCATACCCCCTACTTTGCCCTCACTCGAAGTCACGTCAAATTGATGGCTCTGATGGTCCTTCAGTCGTTAGTCACTACGGATAGAATTTTCCATCAGGCGTAGGGAGCGTACTGATAGTTATTGTAGTCATATGCCAACGCACCGAGGTACCAAACAGCGAAAAAAACACGGTGTTGATTTACATGGAATCGATTACGCACAGAACCACCGATGGAGTATTCATAGATGGACGAGTTAGGCTTCGGCTTGGATAAGTCGGACCTGAGAAGCGCACCAGTTTTCTTTGCATCTTCAAACTGAGCAATATGGAAAGATCTGATATGATCAAACCGCAGTCATACTGATAGCCGCTCGGCTGTGTTATCTGCAGCTTCAAAGAATTTTCCCCCTAATATTCAATGTAACCTTCTTCATGAGGTCATCTTGGCCGCGTTGACGGTCTAGATGCTTTAACCTCTAAGTCAGCGCCGGGTAGGGCATCGCTAGGGGCTTGCAGAATGGAATTTCATCTATTCAGAGGCGTTTTATATACTTTGTATCAGAGAGCCTTCATTGCCTCACGGCCAAGGACAAGATCGAAGACGCCCATGCTATCTTGAACGAGGTAAGCATTAACAACTCACGTGACCATGTCACGTGACTAAACTAACAACATCAACGACGTCTTCATTGAGCCCCAATTTCGAGAGATCTGTGTGATTTTGTTATGCTGACCCGAGACACGACTAACTAACAGAGAATCGCTAATATAACTACCAGGCAATCGGGTCATTAACTCAAGCAAGCCCATGCTCACGAATCTACCTTCAAGTCCTCCTTCCGATCGAGCTTACCAACAAGTTCTCCGCCATCAAGAATACTGCCAAACATGGCAGCTTCAAATAGATAGTTGATCTGCCAGGCGTGATGATTAGCATGGGCGATAAGCCAGACCATCTCAAGCACACGACCGCGAGAGAATAGCTTAGCCATCCCCAGCCGCGAACCCTCGGCTAGCTCTAGCTCGCGTGCCTCATTGACTTTCCCTCCCCTAACATACTCAAGTGGACCAAGTACCAGATATGACCACAGCTCCTGAAGCAGCGGCTCCTCCGAGTTATGCTCTAGACACTTCCGAACATGATCACATGTATCCTGGCCGTTGCATGCATACTTGGGATCAAGAGGTCTACTGAAACCTGTGAGACGATACTGCTTGTCGAAGACCTCATCGAAGTCAGCCTCGCTTTGTTTAGCAGGCGTCTTTCTGGCCTTTTGCCAGCCTAGTATCGCACGACGCAGGAACATATGCCTATCGTTCTGGATATGCCATGTATACAGCGCCGCACACATTCTCGCCACCGGCTCATGCCATCTCTGGGTAAGCATCCTCGCACCCAGGGCAGCGTAGGCATCGTATATCCTGCGCAGCACGTCCTCATCCACTATACCCGTGTCTGTAATGTCGCTGACATTAAGAAACGAGTTCATAACCTCGGAGTTGACAAGATCACATCCAACATCAACGACATCGGTACCTGGGGAGCTAAAGACGAGATCGGCCATGACCGCGGCAGGGTCGAATCCCCGTGCCATCGCTTCAGCTGCCATGCCCAAAAGACTGCTCTCGGATAGGGAAACAATCTGGGCCGTACGACGATCCAGCCGAGCAGAGCGGTTCAGCAAATGGCTCTTGTGCTGTTGTTCCAGAGCAATCTTGGCCTGGATGTACCCCTTGCCAATGCGGACGGCATCACGTCGTTGATGACCACCTGGCGTGCGTAGCGCATGGGGATCTTCGAGGCCTCTTTGTAATAGGGGTTCGAGTCCCGGAAACACGTAGTTGTAGCCGTGTTCGTAGTAAAAGGCCATGTCAGTCACATAGTTGGAAAACATAGTTTGTGCATCGGCGGCGCCCATGAGTAAACTGGCTATACCACAACCGAATAATGCGTTAGTGGTCTTCAACGCTGCGGGCCATTCGGATGCCCCCAGAATTTCAAGCGTCTCATCCGAGGCTGGGCGTAGTCCAGCGCCCTTGGGTGGTAGGATGTTCCCAATGGCATGCTGGGATCTTTTCCATTGCTCAAGATCGGGCGACAGTCGAAGCTGGGTCAGCCGGGGCCCCGATTCCGTTGATGAGGGTCGGCGGGATTCATCTTCACCCAGTGTTGAAGATCCGGATGAGCCTTCAACGTCCCCAAACACATCACGGACAAAGTCTTGTGCTTGGTGAGACAACTTCTGTAAGTCTGCGACCGTGCCACTGCCGATTAGGCCTCTGGCCTCTAAATAGCCAGTATGGATGGGGATAGTGCTGTGTTTTGACCGCCGGCCTAGCAGTAGCTTCCCGAGACCGTGGTTTCGGAAGCCCTTGTTCCAGAAGTACCGAGGGATCCCTGACAGACTGATCTCCTGGGATACATGGTTCTTTGGTGTTTTAACTTTGATCTTGAGCCCATTGAGGTTAAAGTCGCCCCAGTAGTTTTGTTGAGGCCAGGGTAAACACGAGTGGGAAGACATTTCGATCGACAACAGGAGATTAGATGGAGTCGCAGTTGTGAGTCCGAGCGTCAGACCCTTACAAGATGCCCTTCATACGTCCTTCTTATACAGTTTCCTCGGGATGTTAACAATTACCTGTTATGTACTCGCGAGTGCAGATAAAAGGCCGCATGAACAGCACAGCAAACCCATCGAGAGTGATGAAAGAAAACATTTGCAGTCCTGCAGGTGATTCCAATGTGTCGGATCCTGCAGAACGGCCAAATCTTTCTGTCAGTACCCATCATTGGAGCGCAGAGTGCAGGGATTGAATCCGCAAAGCAGGGACTGTATGATGCATCGGTCTTACATACCCACCTACCCCTCCTCGATATCGCCAGTAAGCTGTTTGTTTGGGGGAGCAGGTTGCAGATCTCAAGGCAGAGGGTGAGTGGCACGCGAGTGGGTAAGACGCCAGTCAAGGCGATTCGAGGGCCAAGAGTTCTGTCCCGGAGCTGCACTCATGGTGCTGAGAAGTCTCGGTATGGCTTCTAGGTCTTGACTGGAGCCTTGCGGTTTCTCAAGGTCGTCACAGTAAACATATCAGCTGGCCCAGATCGATTGCGAGACTTTGCCATACGAACACCTTGAGGCTTGATCAGCAAAGTGCTGATCGATATTCATCTCTACCTACTGCCTCTTACACGGGAAACACGATACCAAACTTGCCACCTTACGGAGTACTAACCCAAACGATAGAGGACTAAACAGTTCGGCGTCGGATGCCAAGGTCGTTCCCGAGACTACACCAAACATGGCTCAACTCCGTCTTAGCGTGCCACGTTGTCTGCCTTTCAAGCATTATCCGAGCAGCACGTGAGAAAGTGCCTCAACTGCCGATGGTCATGTTACAAGATAAACGAACGCTTACCGAGTGAGGAATAAACGATATGCATGCGTTGTCCTGTCCCATGGGAGCGGTGAGGGACCAGCTGATGTGGACGGCATTGTACGGATTCGGAAGACTACAGCACTATAAAGTAAAGTTCATCTCTTGTTTCAGACAAATGCGATGGGCCAAGCGACCAGCGTTAAGTAAGTGTGTGAAGCCGCTCTTGTAGTTTGCGTACAGTACAAGATGACCATCACTACAAAAGCATTCAGGAGAGGACCCCTAACTCTACGTTCAGCCACGAAGACACGCTAGCCCGTGCTAGTAGAGGAGCTTGTCTTAGTCTCCATACGACAAAGGACAAAGCTTGGCCAAAGGAAACTAGCCCGGTCTCTTATCGCCCCATCCATATATCCACATGCCAAGAGCGTTTTAGACAGAGCAATTGCTCCCTACGGATCGAGCCTAACACGCAACTCAAAGTACCTTGGCTTGAACAATCTCGATCAGATTAAACTCCATCTGAGGCAAAGTTCGATCTACGGATTTGTTTAGGCAACGGGGTACGGAGTACGGAGTAGAGATCCTTCACTCAGCTAGCTCTTACCAAAGCGGTGGGAGCTGACGGAGCTGACGGAGCTGACACCATCCTTGCTGCCGATTCATTCCTATTAGATCCGAACCCGGCGTAAGTGGAACAGCGCTTGTGGATGGCATTCCAGGGATTCGACAGGTTTCAAGGCCTTCAAATGACGAACGTGTTTGCCCAATACAATCCTACTGGGATCTGGGGGTTAAAACAAGTGATTAAATCTTCCTACTCCCATCCGCAGTTCGTCTCAAAACCCACTCACCCTGCATCTGTTGTTGGCTCACTGCAACATTGTCTACGTCGAATCGGGAGGGCCTCGATCGATTACTCCTACTCTGCATTAGTTACTCATATGCGGGCCAGACCAACACATTAATACTCCATTATCAAATGGCACCATCCGACGGCACGTCATTGATTCAGTTCCGACCGATAGATCTAAGAAACGGCGAGGTTCGATTACTCGAGCTGCAGCCCTCATCGACCAACAATGTCGATGATCGTCTCGTCTGTCGCCTGGTTCACGAGAAGCTGACGGACTCGAACGAGTTTATCGGCCTCTCAGCCCTCTACGGAGACATTACCAACACGGAGAACATTCAGCTTAACGGTTCCAGGGTCACCATACCCTTCGACCTAGCCGAGGCACTACGATATGTCCGCTCCGTCTTTCTAAACCCTTCAAATCCAGCAACCACCTCGACTTCAACGGTTGATCTCCAGAAAGAAGCCTCCATTCAACAACAGCCATCTCCACCTCCGTCACCTGCCCCGAAGGCGCCCGGTTGGCTCAGATCTGTTCTGAGAAAGCTCTTCGACCCCAATTCGCCGCAATGCAGAAAGCAGCCCCTGCGCATCTGGGTTGATCTACTCTGCATCAACCAGCGTGATCCGCGTGAGGAAGCCGAGCGCCGCTCGCATATGGCTCGGGCGTACCGTAGTGCCAAGACAGTAGTTGGCTGGCTGGGCCCCAAGGACTCTTCATCTGATCTTGCCATTGAGATCATCAGGGCCTGGGATAAATGTATGCCGTCAACCTTTGGGGAGCCGGGCGATCGTGAAGCTCATCCAGAGAACTATGCACCCATCCTGCAGTGGATGGGCCCAGTTGCACATCTTAGCGATATCCCCAAGGGCACCACCGATCCCACTCAGGTACCGTCTTACAAAGCCATCTCAGGATTTCTTAATAGGCCCTATTTCAGAAACACTTGGATTCTCGATGATATAGCCATGGCTCGATTTCCTACCTTTATGGTGGGCGACGGCATTGTGACCTGGATGCAGATATTACGGATCAATCGTGTCAACGAAGACATCAAAGATCATGGCGCAGAAATGTTCCCCAATGAGCTGAGGCCCCTGCTGGAATACATGCCGCTGGGAAGTGTCTACACTTTCTTGAAGGAGTTCGATCAGCGTCAGAAGCAAGAGGGATATGCGCCGCCGACTCTCACAAATACCAGTGCAAGCTCAATCAGGAGTTCTGTTTCCATGACAGCGCTCAAGACGAAGGGCAAATAGAGGCCGGGAGTTTTCGTGCATATGTATTCACGTTTTTCCTATTATACCACCGGGATAAGGAGCTGGAATATGGAGTACTACGATTCTTTTTGCAGATATTGGATCTGCTGACATGTCTGGACATCATGACTGGAGGTAATACAATGAGGCAGCATTAGGAACTGCCACAATGGGACTAGAAATCTTTTTAGGGGTCGTTGTCCTTGACTCATACCAAACCGACCAGTTTAGACTTGATAGGTAGCCATACCCATATCCCTAACGCCACTTCCTACTTCCAGTCCCTACGCTAAAATCAGCTTGTGAGAAGACTCAAGGTCGTGAACATACTTCCCTTGAAAGATAGTTAGGTGGTAGCACACTTGAGTGCGGTGACACACTATGTCTGCCTTGGACTGCTGTCGTAGAAATGTGGCTTGTCGAGAGGCTGCATAACAAGAGTCCAGGTCTGATTGATTGCAAACTGCTCTGATTTGGGATATAAATGGACCAGGGTAGTCTTGTCGGCCTTATTGTCTAACTACAGCACCCTTCCAGGGCTGATCCGGCTTTGGCGACGACGTCATTAAGTACAAAATCTTCGAATATGCTGCCACTGGGTCCCATAGATCCAGGATGAGAATCGTTTTCAGCTCTAGCATATGTGAAACGACACCAGGAGTAGACCAGCACTTGGATCACTTTTCTGTGGGTAAGAAGCTATTTGAATCGGTATAGATCTGGCTTTTGCTACTCATAAGTTTTCAAGGTATTGGCGTGGACATGTTCTTTTATTTATTCGAGGCCTACTAGAGTGCGAACATTTCTTCTCTTACGCTATTCGGGTCCGATCGAAGTTCTATGATCGGCCTGTTCCAAGAAAATGGCCCCTACACTTTTAATAACAAAGGGTCCAAGCCTACCACGAACCCTTACTCGTAGAACACCGCTGCAAACACGCTGAAGCTACAAATGACACGTCTAGAAAGTATACCCAGATAACTTGTGAAGCTATACGTCAATAAAACTATCGACGGTGGTTCTAGCTACAGGACTGACGACGCCGTCTCGAGCCTCGCAGCAGCCCCTAGAGTGTAGAAATTCTGCCAGTCGTCTACACACAATACTGTTCTTATGCAATATTCACCACAGCCGTACCAGTCTGACTTCAAAAGACTTAGGCCTAAGATTCCTGGTCGTCTGGCGAAATAAGACAATATCCGGGTACGCAAGCGAGTCATGAGAGTTTCGCGCGTATAGTCTAGACCTATCCTAATTGCGTGCCGGCTAAGCAGCTAATTCTTTAGCTCCTAGAATAAAGGAGCGAGTTTATTATTTTCACAGCTGGGTGAGTGAATATTAACGTTACTACGGATGTAGTTATGATTCAACTGGTGGGGGAAAGATCTAGTGGTATGAGGCAACTGAATACACCCAGGATTAAAAGGTCGATCATCTCCCGTAAAATTATTAGAATAGGCATTAAGTTGGCTGGGAAGTTAGGATGCTGCTAGTCCTAAGCAACAGACTAATAGACTCTTACTTATCCTATCACATCACGGCTTTGAATTCGAGGGCTAGAGAAAGGAGCCTTGGGGCTCAACCAGCTCTATCATATTGATAGACTATCTTGATAAATTATAACCCAACCCTATATCACACTTGTGCCAGCCTAAACGCACTTGGCTGCTGGTTTATCAGAATAAATGAGGGTACTTGTTTAGTTGAATGATCGGTTGATTAAAATGATGATCTGAGAGATGCTTTATTAAGCAAATGCTCAGCTACAACCATCGGCTTTAAAGCCTAGACAGAGCGAGGCTCTGCCATTTGCTGTCGTCATTTAGTTTAAGTACTGGAACCAGGCAGTCTTTCTCCTACTCTTCTCGATTAATGCTTGTATATCGCTCACTACGCTTATCATTTTTCCGTGGCACCAACACTCCCGGTATACCTGTCCGGCGTGTCGCTGCGCCTCTTCCGAAACCTAACGCAGGTAGATGAGGCTCGATAGTACAAGAGAGTTACTTTAGCGGTCAAGGAGTTCGTAGTACAGTGTTTTATAGTTATGAGCGGTTATCACAAAATTACTTGTTAAGCAGTGTGGTGTTCAGATCGTTCGGCCCTATTGTCTAAACCGAGTAGTTAAGATCAGGTGCTGCTACTATATCCAAAATATAACGAATACCTGCTTTTATATGCAGCTCACGTGGGCTGGAGCTTGAACTGTGGATTCAGCTTTGGGTACTAGTCGAGGCCCACATAGACGTTTGACTCGACGGTGGTAGGCGTCGTTATGCCGGATAGCTTACAGGCTTTCCCATCCACTAATACTATTTCATGATGAGTGAGAGGCGGTGCTCGCTATCTGTTTCTGGTTGGGAGAAAGGAGAGGGTTGTGTACGTCTCTGTTCGTCGCGTATAAAAGAAGATTCAGGCTTGTTGATCATTTAGAGTATGGTTTAATTGGGATTTTATGTTGAAAAAGGTCTAATGGGATATTTCAAGTTCTCTTTAATCGCCTGAATTAGTCTTAGTATTCTGCCGTTAAGACTTTACAGTATAATAACTAGCTATATCTCGACCAATGAAATGATGCATATTGACGTCGCACTTCCGGTAAACACTATTCCAAGCTATTACCCATGACACTTGAAGGCAGAGATAACACTAGGTAGATAGTATCAGACTATAACATCTAACTAGTTGGTAAGATCAGTGCTACTTACGTATCCCTAGAACTATCTCGGCACTATTTAATAATGGACTGTCGGACGGATGATCTGAATTGGCGTGTATATTGGCAGTGTAACTATAAAGAGGAGTATCTTATCGGTTTATAGTAGAATACATGCAGGTAAGTTCTCTTTTTTGAGTATTGCCATCGCTTGACCTTCTTATTGGCCGCTATTGTCTATAAAAAGCGTCTTGAGCTTGGAATGTCGATTGCCGCATAAACACGGTACAGTCCGATTCCTGACAGCCGTGATTAAACTGCCTAGACCTAAAGTCCAACTAGAATCTAAGGCAAGACCAACACCAGTGTAGGCGTCAGAAATAGCCGCGTTGGAAACTCAGCAGCAGAGGAAACCTCGTGACAGGAATCATCGTACTGGGATTATGTAGCTTTCTTACTGGGTTCTCAGCGATTTACATGAGAGGCTGTGCAGCTATCCTTGGTAGATTCATTGCCGCCTACGCAAAACTACCTTGTTAGCTTGTCTAGTTGAATGACAAGGGTTCGAAACACCGCTTGATATCCTTCGCTTTATGGGGACTTTTACCCGTCAATTCCACACCTAGACACCCGATGTTACTGTACGCTTACTCCACCGTCTTGATCTTTACTGCTTTCAGTAATGTTTGGAGTCCATTAACTACCCCATTAACGTACTCAGCCCTTTCTTTAAGGTGCTCCGTAACTATTCCTTGCCAGACTGAGCCTATTGGGTGGGACCAGTCGTCTTGGAAAACCGCGCCTGACCTCGGTTCGCATCAGCCTTAACCTTTTCCCCTTCTTCAAGATGTCTTTCTTAGCTATCTCCCGAGTCAGCAATACTTTCATTGCTTATCTTTTTGAGACCTCTCTCGTGTCAGAAGAAAGTCCCACCGTCGCATGAGGCTCTCGGGAGCTGGAAATTCACGCAGGGCATCGACGCTCAACTTGCCCATCAGCCGACCACTAAACAACATGCCCCGAGTTACTACATCTTTAGCACTCAGCTTACAGTTCATTCTAGCAAGACCAGTTTTGGGCCTGGCTGGGTGGTGGACGTGGTCGCCTGATATTCTTACACCTCACATTGCTCTTCAAGATGCCGCATCCGGCGACATTCTACACAGCGCTTGCAATAGCAACGGTAGCGCCGTTTTCCCGACCGAGGAACCGCATCGGTTTCCAATCAAGGTGAAAGCAAGGTCGGGAACACCGTTGGCAATTGCAGGGTGGTGGGATGATGATCTGGGAACACCTGTCGTAAGTGCCTCCGTCTGCATCCTGCTTTCATGTTTGATGCGTCGGAGTCTAACATTCGTGTGACAAGGCCTCCATTTTCTACCAGGCATCCGACGACTCTTTAATCAATGCTTTCTTTGAATGCGACTTCCAGACGGGCGACTACGTTATGGATGAGGATGGAGAGTATAAGGTGTCAGAAGAAGCGGGCGCTCCATCTGTTCACAAATATACGGCACTGGCGGTCGCTGACCTCGGAGACTCGGGGGGGTTCCGCGTCTTCTACCACGATGAGGATAGTAGAGTGAACCTGCTGATATACGACGATGATACCGACTGGCGCTACATGGGCCCGGTGTCCAAGAAGGCGGTCAAGAGTATGTCGCTGGCGGTAGTACAAACCGCTGGCGTAAACGTCTCTGTTACTTTTCCCCTCGATGGCGAGAACCTCGCCCTAGCCCAGTTCAATGAGTTGAACCAAGACAAGTGGAGGCTAAGTAAGCAAATACCCCAGGAACGCCGATACGTCTATAGCGAGGCATGGAATACGCAGTACGACCAACAATGCAGCTAACATGAGAAACGCAGCCTCCCTCCCTACTCCCTTCCAAAACTCGATGACAACAAACAGAACCGACCCTTCTAATATGACTCTGGCTTCTCCAAGTCGCTCTCAGTTCACTCTTCCCTCGCTAGACTCATGGGCTACTCATGTCGGAATCGCATCAACTGAAAGCTCCGAGCTATCGATTTTCTACATTGGCAGGGATCGCAGACTACACCAAGTCGCCCAGTCGAGCAAGGATTGGGGAGTCGTAGATGATACGAGCGACGAAAAATGGCCCATGGCTGATGACGAGTCTGCTAAGCTGGCCGTTATTTCCCCATTGGAGACGAACGAGATATGGATCTACTATGAGAGTCGAGGAAATATGATGGAGCTGTACTATGATGGAGAGGGCTTCTGGAACAAGCCAAAGGAACTGTTGAAGAGCAACACAACTATTCCTGATGATAGAAAAAGCGACAACCAAGGTGACACGGCAGACCGAGAAGAGTTGGAAGATAAGGGGTTATCAAGCGGCGCTAAGGCAGGCATCGCCGTCGGGACTATTGTTGGCGTATCCCTGGCGCTCTTTGGAATATTTTTGTTCTTCCACAGGCGTAAGAGAGCGGTAGGAACCATGACCAAGGCCCATTCAGAGACGACAAGCTCATCTCCAGGTTATCACGGAATTGAGATGGAAGTGCCTGTGGTGCCGCAAGAGTTGCCGCAAGAGTTGCCGCAAGAGTTGCCGCACGAGCTCCCGCCTGATACGCAGTATGAGTTACTGAGCGACACCGGACATGATAGACAGTACGCGGAACGTGTACCGCGGAGAGAATACACGTATTAATGAATGAAAAAATGTCAATAGAATCAATGAATCCCATGGCTTAATCAACTGTAGTGTTGGTATTTCTGTGTCAATCCATGGTAGCTATATCCTTTGCCCAGCCTCGCAAATTTCGGGTAGTTCCATAGTGCCGTCTATAAGTGGTGGTAGATGCTTCGGCCTCGATCAGCCAGTCTATTTAGTATCCTCCACCAGGTGCCTTCGTTATTCTAGGAATCATCGCTCAGGGTAAGCACGGGAGAGGTCAGGTCAAAGAGACATCACATGGGCAAGAGAGGAAATAGTGCAGATCTAGACGTGTGGCCCAGTCATGCCCTTATCTGTAAGGTCGGATCAGTAGAGCAGATCCAGTAATTAACGCATTGGATCGGTATTACGTATTGTAGCTATTGAGCGACTGGGGTCAATATATAACGATTAGTACTCAGGCAGTATGCCTTGTTTCGTGGCTGTCACCATGGCCCATTTAGCTCTTTCAGGGAAAACAACATTGTTAGATAGCGTACACTCCGAGCTACAAGCACACGTCCTGGAGGGCCTGCTTGAAGATCTCCAGACCCATGTCCAAATCCCTTTCCTCGATCGTCAACGGCGGGACCATGCGAATGCAGGGTCCGGCAACAATGATCAGCAAGCCGCGCTCACGGGCGATCCGAATCACATCTGGAACTTTATCACTCAGAGCCGGCTCTAATTCCACGCCAAGCATTAGACCATGACCTCTAATATCCTTGATGAGTCCAGGGACCTGGGCCTGTAGGTTCTTTAGTCCCTTGATGAGATGCTCCGATTTAGCATTCACCTGCTCGAGGAAGTTCTTCTCCGACACTCGATCGATGACGTGGCTTGCGACACGGGATGCCACTGGATTACCTCCGTAGGTAGTGCCGTGGATCCCTACGCTGATGGTTTGTGCGACACGTTTGGTCACAATTGTCGCGCCGACAGGGTACCCATTGCCCAAGCCTTTGGCCGTTGTCAGGATATCGGGTTCGGCAACCACCTTGCCGGTCTTGTGGTCTCTCAGAGAAGCATGAGCATGAGCCCAGAGTGAACCAGTGCGGCCGACTCCACTCTGGACCTCGTCGATGATGAGGAGAGCTTGAGTCTCGTCACAGCGCTTCCTTAGAGCAGCTAGAAACTCTGGCTGGGCGGGGTGGATACCTCCCTCTCCTTGTACCGGCTCGACGATGACGGCACAGGTCTTGTCGGTGATGAGATTGTCGAGATTTTCGACCGAGTTGAAGACTCCGTGCCTGAAGCCGGGGACAAGTGGACCGAAGGGTTCCCGATATTTGGGGTTGTGGGTTGCCGACAACGAGCCAAAGGATCGGCCGTGGAAGGCGTTGTCAAAGGCGACAACTTCAATCTTTTCTCCGGAAGGATTTATCTTCCTAGCAAAGTTGCGGGCAAACTTGAAGGCGGCCTCGTTGGCCTCTGTTCCTGAGCTGCCCAGGAAGACCTGATACGCATCTGACATAGTGCCGGAAGCCTTGGTGGTGGAAACGAGCTTCTCCGCTAGAACGTTCGCCCATTCATTTTCGTACAGCATGGAGATATGCATCAACTTGCTTGACTGAGATTAACGCATTAGCTGTCGGCTCAGTCACATGTAGAGCGCAAGATATGGGGAGAGCTACTTGATCAGCGATGAGGCTGGCGATTCGGGCATCTCCATGGCCTAGAGACACCACAGCGATGCCGGAGGTAAAATCCAGGTATTTCTTGCCGTTGCGGTCGTAGACGTGAGAACCCTCGCCCTTAATGATTAACGGACTAGGTCGGGGGTAAGTGGGAAGAATATAAGACTGCTCGTCTTGAGTCTGGGTCTCGGGTGCCTGGGATGCCTGGACCGGGTTAGTGAGGAAGCGGCTCCAGCCAGTTTAGATGGCTCACCATTGTAGCAGCTAATGACTGGTCTACAATAACGAAAATGTCAAAGATGTCGAAGGACGCAGACTAAACTCAGATAAAATAAGACACACCTATTTAAACTGGCAAAGCTGCGCTTAACGGTGTCTGGCGGAAGGGCACCGGAGCCGATGTCATATGAGATCCGGGGCCGACACGGAGGCTGATAACCCCGCGAAACGCTAAGTTAGCCGAAGGGATATACATAGTACACAGGTCCCTAACTGCGCTCCGGCAGCTGTGTATATACATACGGCTCTCTTTTCTCTGCCGGGGTTGCCCTCCTTCATGTGCATCACGCGATCCAAAGAGGCGCTTGGCCAAGTCATATGACCTCTCGATGGTGATGCGGGGAATAATGCTCGCTCGGTCCCGGCTGCCGTAAGGCCCGCGGCACGTTACCTAACGTTAACTTCCTCATAGTCTTGTTCCTCGCCGGCTCCGAAGCAACAAGAGAGCCGAGTCAGGCAGCCGGTGACTCGGGTCTCCACCTCTCCATTCCGCTCTCTGGTAAATGAACACTCGTTGATATTAGCCACAATAAGTAACGGTGCTTACTGACGTTAATGACCAGCTCATATAACTTATTTCGGCAAATACTTTACTCCAAGACTATAAATAACCTTGGAGCTAAACATTCTTAGATGAAAACAAGTAGCAGAGCTGACGCTAACAAGGCGACTTACAGCGTTATTGGTAGGCGTTTCGAAATGCTTGGATTTATTAGGTGATGCGAGACTGAGTTCTGGGATAAGACCCTATCAACTTGTAGTAACGACAACTGCTTATGAAACCACGTCTTGAGTATCGTGAGGGAGATACGAACACAGCGTGTCCTACTCCTTGAGCCCCAACACCTTAAGTATCTCATCCGTATCAGTATGGTCTCTGCTGCCCCTCATACGATGACACCAAGTCACCACCTTGTTCCCTCCATCGCCCTCGAAAAGAAACTCTCCCCCCTGCTGGTCTGGCCTGCCCGCCTTATGTAGTGGATATCCCCTCAATAACTTCCAAATCGCATTTGTCATAGAATTGTACGCTATCCGCACATAAGATTCCGGGGCATACTTGCTTGGATTTCCATCCACCCATGTCTTGACCATTCCCAGAGCATCAAAGAGCTTATATGTCGGATCAACGTAGATGGGGTGGTCGCAGCCTGTATCTTGCTTATACATGTCGATAAGATCATGACCGCTATGGCCGATGAAGATAATACTGGTATCTATCAATCTGAGCTTTTCCAGCGTGGCATTCTCGCTTAAGAATCTGGTATAGTGAGCGCATGCCTGGCGAGGTTAGCAATTGATGGGCTCCCTTGAGACGGGGATGCATACGCTGCAGAAGAAATGGCGGACGAAAACAATGAGAACACGGTTTGGAGAATTTGGTCCGCCGTAGAGGCTCTGGAAAGAATGCCTGTTTCCTTTGCTGTCAAGAACCTCCAGAGCCTCAGCTAGTTTTAAGGCTGCGGTGGGGGGCACATCGTCGTTGACATGTACATCGTAGATGTCACCATCTTGGGGAATCTCGCACGACTCGACCATATTGCCCGCTTTGTTCCAAAGTTTCTGGGTTGTTGTACGTACGTCGACCCAGCTTGAAGGGTAGCTTTGGATCAGAGTCGGAAGAGACAGTGCGTAGTAATGTTGTTTGCGATGTACTTATACAACCTTGTGTACTGTGAAGTCTCACAAGCGTTATAAGCCATAAACACCGTGTTGATAACGATAGAGCGAGGTTTGGTTTGCCTCTATGATATCTAGGGCCGTGATGCAGGATGGATGGAAGTGCACGACTGCTTGTCGTCTCAAGTGCGGGGCTGGCGGTTGATGAGTAACCTACGGAGTAAGCACTAACGTTATGATACCCCCTGCACGACTGTCTGACCCTTTATTGGAACTCATCTTGAAGGGAGCTCGTAACTACACAGCCTCAGGCGGGAACAATGTTGGACTGTCAACTGAGCCTTGTCGAGGCTACGGGGAGATGTTCGTCTCTCTCACTTCTCTTTCTTAGCCATCACACTAAAACCTGGCAACTCCCAGACGGTGGCATCAATCTCAAGTATGTAATCGTATTTTTCTTCGAAGTGTATCTAACTGGATATCTGCTATACATGCTACCTTGATACTACACAATACTATAGCGACGTTCCCTGGCAGCCTGGCGTCTGTCCATGTACATTAGTGCCCCCGAACGTATTTCCTAGAGATGTCACCTGATGTCTTGTTTTTGTGGTATTCGCAATTTACCTCCAAGGCTCGCAAGACACATTTGTCAATGTAGTTTGAAGTAAGGAACGATATTTCCAGTGATGCCTCAATGGTGCGCTGCGGACTCTTTTGCACAGCTCTTTGACTGGGGTCGTTTACATGACAACATAGCTCTTATCAATCCTTGCCAATTGATGGCCTCAATGAACTTTACAAGAGTCTCAACAGCCTAGTTCCACAAGTCCGTGACGTGTTCATACTTTACAGTAGTCTTGGTGTCCCTAGTAATCATAATAGTCACAAAGAACGCATGTGCTACATTTGATGATTTCGACCCTCATGGAATCAAAGCACAGTTTACCAGTAACATGTACCTAGTGCTGGCCAGTATATCTACTGTATTTATGTCATATTCGTCACGCACGTCTTGACCATACAGCACCATTCGTCGGTCTTCACGTAAGTCAAATGGTATTCTACCTTTGAACTAGATAGGTAATAGAAACTCCAAGTTTCCCCTTTACCTCAGCATATCCCTCATATTTACATCGTGCTAGGATCATGAGCCCATATAAAAAGACAGTTACCTATCACTTATCAATGAAGAAACTTCGTTGTGACCATGCTACTTGTCTTAAGTTTGGCTTACGTCCACGGTTCGACGTGCGAACAGTGACGCTCTGGTGGTGCGATCATCGTTAGCACCGATGTCTTCGTCTGCTTCGACGTTGGTGTGTCTTTTTCAATATCTGCAGCAACAGTGTCGCCGGTCTTAAGCTCAACTTGCACAAGAATGTCACCAAATACCGTGCTTGCGACCGCAACGACCTGCCTGACTCGTTTACGAATAACTCGTGATGAAGGCGAGTCGGGTGACTTTAGTGAGACTATGTGTTCGCAGCCTGTATATCTTGGAACTTGAGAGAATTCATTATGTTGTGCTTTGGGGCCTTATTAGGCGGCTGATAAGTTAAACTGAAAACAACAGGAGATTTTCAAAGTAGATAAGGCATCAACTCGTTTCTTAGCTTTATATGTTAGTTTCGGATATCTGAATGACTGACAATCAGTCGAAACAGACAACATGGATAAAATTGATGTGTCATACTTCTTAAAACCGATCGTCTGGGTCCAGATTGTAGGATCACCTCAAATCTTAGAGGATCATTATCCTGATCATATACGAAGAGAAACATTACAGTCAGCTTACACATCAGGCTTAGCGCTCACAAGAGTTACATCAGCCTAAATTGAACATCGCATCTGAACGTCAAGACTCAGAATGGTCACATCTACACAGCTCTTCCAACATTTTCATCGCACTAACACGACGTCACTATCAGTTCTATTGTTGCTATTGTGCCTGGAGGCTTTCACAGTCCATCCATTTATGAAGATGTTGCAGACATTCTGCGGGAAGATGGCTTTACTGCCATCAACCCAGTCCCTTCGGAAAGTCTTTCTGATGAGTGGTTCTGCAACGAGTGTGTTAAGACAGATATCTGGATTCTAAAGACATTTGTCATGTGGGCGATGGACGAAACCATCTCTCCAGCGCACCCAAGAGATGTTCGTCTAGGTGGGAGGGTCTAACAATGTGGAAAGGTTGCGTCTTGGTCATTACTCGTTCGTGAGCGTCCCTCAGGAGACGGTCATGCTTTTTGGCAGTGTAGCTATAACAGATATACGAGAGGAATCTTCCCCGTAGGTATGGTACAGTAGAATGATGGTTGATTGAAAGGGGAAAACTGAAATTGACGTTAGGCTTGATGTGCGGCCCCTCTTGTAGCATCGAAGTTGATGGTCACACGGTAACGTGTGTAAAGCGTAGACACTAGTAAAACCCTGCATCACTTAGCTCCAAGATGATATTCCATTAGGTCTACGGTTCAATAAATATTTATAATCAGAACCGACGAGAGGCTCATTTCCACGCAGAATTAGTCCTCTTTAGCTCAAAGCTGGCAATCCAGACCTGGGGTGAGTGAAGGTATACCCAGAGCCTATGATCCCTTCAACTTGGGTTTCGGACTGGGATGACGCTCAAAGGACGGGAGCCTCGGCCAATGCAATGAGACTGCGGAGTAGTTATCTTGTTAATCTCGCTTATATCCATGATTTTTGCCAGTCTATATCTGTTTAGGCCTGGGCTATATATAACACAGGTTTTTTAGTGACGGAATTATATTCCCCGTGCTCACGACTGAAACAAGGGGCTAAAGCAACGCCCCTTTGGGCGGGTTTTCCGGGCACGGAATGTGTCACGATCATGTGCAGGTCCCCTATAGTTCCATCTCGAGTGTCCATATTGTCTAATCCTTAGATGTCTTAGCCTTCTCCCCAGGTTGTGCATTGCTTCGATTCCGTTCCAGCCTTCCTTACGATGAAGTTCAGTCTCTACTTGAATGCGTTTACCGCGCTCCTGGCTTCTGCTACTGCCCAGAAGATTACCGGAGCAGCTGAAGGGTTTGCCCAAGGCGTCACCGGGGGTGGCTCTACTTCCCCCGTCACCCCCAAGAACATCAAGGAGCTTGTCACTTACTTGACTGACAAGACCCCCCGCGTCATTGTTCTTGACCGAACCTACGACTTTGTCGGCTCAGAGGGTACTGTCAAGGAGAAGGGATGTGCACCTTGGCAGACTGGACCGGGCTGCCAGACGGCCATCAACGCTGCCAACAACTGGTGTGGTAACAACCCCAAGGTCGATGTTACTTACTCTAAAGCGGGAACATCTGGAATCAATGTTGCCTCAGACAAGACCATCATCGGTGTTGGAAACAAGGGCATTATCAAAGGCAAGGGTCTGCGGTTTGTCAACGTCAAGAACGTCATCGTCCAGAATATCCGTATGTCAGACAATAGCATTACTTATCAAAATTTCTGGAACTAAGAACTACAGATATCACAGACTTGAACCCTCAATACGTCTGGGGAGGTGATGCTTTCACCTTCTCAGGAACCAGCAAGATCTGGGTTGATCACTGCACAGTAGGTCTACTTTACACGAGTTGCTACATGATCCCTGACACATTTAGACGTCTCTACTGGGTCGCCAACACTACGTCTTCGGCCGCGACAAGAGTACTGGTATCACGCTTTCCAACAACCACATCAACGGCCGCAGCCAGTGGTCGGTTGGCTGTGATGGCTACCACTACTGGACTATCGAGATGGTTGGTGAAGGCGACCAGATTACCTTCCAGAGTATGTTCATTGTCCCATTCAACCTGAAGTCTAGAGCAATGCTAACATGTAAAAGACAACCTGATTGAGCACACTGCCGGCCGTGGCCCTGCTCTTTCTGCCACCACCTTTCTACACGCCGTGAACAACGTCTGGCGCGATGTGAACGGACACGCCATTGAGGGTGATACGGCCGGAAAGGGTCTCTTTGAGGGTAACGTTTTCCAGAACGTCAAGCAGGTCGTTGTCCCCGACTTCAAGGGACAACTTAACAGCTGCCCCGATGCCGCCGCCGCCAGTGCCAGTCAGCAATTCCTGGGCCGCCAATGCCAGGGAAACATCTTTGTTTCCTCGGGCGCCTTCAACCGCAAGGACACTGGCTTCATGTCCGAGTTCAAGGGTCTGCCTATTGCTCGATCTACCCAGGCAAGTGTTGCCCAGAGCAAAGTTCCCGGCAACGCTGGCTTTGGCAAGATTTAGGAGGCAAGAATGATTCAAATGTCAAAACTAGACAGACTTTACAGCCATGGCGTACTGACTTCATACTTTTGATACTTAATCGCAGTATCTATGTTAAAACAGTTAATCGTTGGAATAAAAGCGGCCAGCAGGAGATTTCATCCTGGTTGGGTGTACTAACGTGAAAATCCAGTCTAATGTTGTACTGTAATAGACTAGCCAGAAACTAGAACCCCCAGTTTACACAGAAAACAGGTAAACCACTTCAGACTATATCGTGACAACAGTCAAGTGCCTAAGAAGACGAGTGAGAGATCCTAGCAGGCGAGCAATATGATATGTTCCATGCTTGATCTACGGGAAATACGCAGTTAGAAGAAGCTGGGAAGACGATAGACGATCAGTAACAACGCCTTCTTGATAAGTGGGAGCCTGCTTGGCAACGAAGAGACTCTGGTCACTATTACGTAGTTAGAAGATAGTGCTCCGTAGTGGCATACTAAGTGAAAGCACTTTTGACATACTACGTTACTACTGTAGCAGGGACCCCTGGAGGCCCGGGAAGCGTCACACGATCAAAGGAACAGCATGACGGTCGATTGCCAGGGAGGAACGGCGGGTCTAGCGTGGATAGTAACGCACACCCGGACCGTATGATGCCATATGAATCCTTCAGGAGCCGGTCAACTCCTTCGAAACCTTCGTTTGTATTATCATATCAACTAGTGCATAAACAGTCTAGGCCAAGTCGGGTATCTTGTAAGGCTTCAAGGACCTCCGCACTACGTCTTGCCCCAGTGTTATAGCTTTAACATTTAGTAGGCTGATTGGCGCCCAAACACGATACTGCGCTATAACTGGTCTACTCGAACTCTGATTACAATAGTGGGCAAATAAGGTATTGATCTGAGCGACCCTTTTCAATTGGCCTAGCTCTCTATCCGTATATCGTGGCCCCTCCGGAGGCCCCTGGTACCTTAAGAGATAGCGTGAGGTTTTGAAACAGGCCGTAATACAAGGACTTGAAGAGTTTCCATGTCGTCATATCGTGAAAACCAGCTGGTATATATTGCAGCAGCTCTCGGGGGTCTCGTTTGTTCTATTCTCATCACATCACACACTCAGTCCTACACAACGACCTCTTGTTCACTGTCTCTGAAGTAACCTGATCATTCAAAATGCGCTTCTCTACTTTCCCTACTTTTGCCGTGAGCTTATTCACGCTGGCTTCTGCTAAGCCTACGCCTCTCGAGAAGAGGGGCTCTGGTGTTACTGTAGGAAGCGCCGCTGGTCTTGCCCAAATTATCAAGCTTGGTATTACCTCGCCGGCAGTTTACTGTATTGAATACCACTACAAAAGAGATCAGGAAGAAGACAAAGAGGTCTGGGTTTGTAAGAATCACGCTCTTCATTGAATCTAACCCAGTTTTTGCGTTGCTGATACCGACTATCAACTTCTAGCTATTGAGCAAACCCCGACCGGTCAATGGTACGAGATATGCTATACTATGGACGGCGGCCTTGTCAATTGGGACCAAGCTACGGCTGATGTTGCCAAGTGTTTGACCAACCTGCACTATGTAAGTAGAACCGGTCCTTAATTTTCTATTCCGTCGGTCTTCATGCTAATAACATTGGTCGTCCTAGTTACAAGAAGACACTTGTATCTCTGTTAAGGGCTCCAGTTGCGACAACGGGTATATAGCAGCCGGTGGTCGTCTTCAGCAGCTCAGAATGGTATCTTCGGGCATGCATGGTAAAACTAACAGGATTTCTGATGAAGATAGCAAGACTATTCAGGCTGGTATACAGAGGCTTGTTGGCCAGGATGTCAAAGGCACACACGACAAAGGTCCATTCTGTAAGTTTGCTCTCTACTCAGTATATTGACTTGTGCTAATTGTCTACTTAGTCGGTGCTGTCAAAGGCGTCAAAGGAGAGGAACTTAATAACTATGCTTCTATGCTGGAAGCTTTTTGGATTGGTGAGGATGAGTGCTAAGGAAGCCTAACGCGAGACAGTATGTATGTATTAGTGATCTGGCTAGAGGAAGAGTGAGGCCTATAGATCATAAGTATTGATGAGACGTCTACTATCCCTATAAACACCATTTATCAGGCTCTCTATCACCTATATATTCATCGGAGAGTGCCTATGCTGTCGTGAAGATGCTATTGCTTTGAACGTCTTCTCAGAGTAGCTGTCTGCTAATATTTACTTTAAACCGGGTTGTTTTTCCAAGGGTTGTTGTATACTGTGTTTCACTATAGTATCTCGTCTATATCGAAGAGTATGACGCACGATTGATACCAAAGGCTACTATTCGTCCATCAATTCAATCATAGCTAACAAGGGTTCAAGAACTTGGTACTTTACCAGGCTCAACTACATCGCTCAACTTTCAACCGCCGTAATATGCAATATTACCTCTTCATATTGTCATTTTCCAGGAACCGTTTCATTACCAAAGGCCTTTTCCGCTGCTATCGGATTTTCTCTCATAACATTCCATAATGTCTATCCCCTCGTTCCCTGTCATGACGTTCCCATCTCGGCTTTTCTGGGTTGTTCTTTTTGCCATCTTCAGGCTCTTTGCGCTTTCTAAATCATGTTATCTTTTGTACGTCAAGATAACTAGTTCTATCCATTCTAGCGTATAACGAAAGACTCCTTCTTCGATTTGTCACTTGCTACGTTTTACTTTCACTGGTTACATCGCCTTACCCCATCTTTCCTAATAGCCAATATATATCAATCCAGGATGATCCATTTTAGACAGAGTGCTTAGATGCTGGCTTCCCCAACTCTTAAGTAACTTGGGTTAGTTATTGGAGTTACTGTTATAGTTGTGATACATTAGACCGGTCTAAGAATAAATAGCGACGTAATAAGTAACTAGCCTGTTCAGTAAGCATCCACTTCGAGCATTGACTTCACAATTGTTTTGGTAAGCACAGAGAGTTGTTGCAAAATATAGCAGCGACTAGTTAGTCTTGCCTTTGCTTTTTCTAGGAGGAGTATATGAATCGCGCGGAAGGGAAGAATGCCCGAACAGGAGCCAGGCTCCAGCACACACTTGTAAGTTCTTCCCCACCCTATCACCAACACCTCGATTTCTTTCCTTCGCTTAGGAATCTTTCGTCGTAATGCCCCTTGACTTGACTGAATACTTCCACAGCTCACGTAACAATGCAGAATGTACATCAGGACACTAGCCGAAGCCGATTCTGGGAATTTAGAGGTTGGGAGAAGCGCCCTCGGGAAGGCCAGGGTAACCGCTGATCTTGAACTGGTAGATTCCAATGCTACCGTCTGCGGTGAAGTTGGTGAGGGTGTGACCATCGTCAGGAGTGTACATGCCGAGGCTGACCTTGGTGCTAGTTTCGGGAGTTAGTTCAAGCATACTACAAAGCCATCAAGATACATACAAGCGGGTCTTAGTCACACCATTGACAGTCTTCTCATAGTTGAGGTCGTAGTTGATGTAGTTTCGGCCATCGGTGCGCTCAACGTGGACGGTTCCCAGAGGGATGTGGTTGATCTTGGTCTTGCCATCGTCAGGAGCGATAAGGCGCTTGGCCTCCAGCAGCTTAGCATCCCCGAGGTACTGCTTGCTATCAATGTGGAGGCCGCCCGAGAACAACCTAGTGAACTCTGAAGTAGAGGTAGTATCCTCAAGGTTGCTGTAGAGTCTAGGGAAGCTATTAGCTACCTAGATCATGCTCTGAAAGACCACAGGCTCACCTTTCAAGCAGGCCAGTGAACTCCTCCTTGACAACAGGGTCAGAGCTCTTGATCGTGAACTGAGAGAGGTCATAGGCCTGAGCTGTCGCGGCAGCAAAGCAAGCAGCAATGGCAGTAGAGAACTTCATGGTTGCAGTTTTTGGGGGTTGGAGATCTTGCTGGGTGGAGTGTGCTAAGAACTTGAGTATGTGATGAATGAAAGATAAGTTTCTCTTGAGGTGAGACTAAAGGTCCTTTTATATTCATGAACTACCACAACTGCCAATGTGGTGCTTGTCTTTCCTCTCCATGATATCCTCGCTTTCTTGCGTTACAAATGATGCAATTCTTTCAACGGCTATATCGAACCCACTAAGGCACTGAACTCCACGTATCATCGCATAGCCGCCCAGAATCACGAAGAAAGACCTATTCATCAAGGTCAATTACGGCATGAGACTGTCAATATGTGATGCATCTCGTATACCAAACAGGGCTCATTTTGCTCATCAAGGTGGGTTGAGAAAGAGTCAGTCGATTAGCGAGACATCTCGTTTAGCACCCAAAACTCGCTTTGCTCATCAAGGTGCCCCATAGCACAAGGTTTATATTAACCATATTGGAGGAAAATCGTTGCATCAGATCTATTGTATTAATTCATCCGATATCTGCGGATGATGCTACAGATATAAGTGGATATCTGGACCAAGCTCCTGCCTCTTCCAGCCACCAAGGAAAGCACTGAATCTGGGTTTTATTCCTGTGAGCATCAACAGAATTCGTCTGCTACACAAAGGTTCGCGACTTCATTTGACACTACCTCGCCATGGACCAACGTGCTCGATAGCTTACTGTTTACGCCTCACTCGCCATAACCATAGCCAGCACACCTAGACCGGCGAGAAGTTGAGACTCTTTCACAACATCCTGTATAGATTCGCGGGCAATAATGGCAAAATATCATACGAGGTGGAACAATGTAGTGGGGTTTTCATCTGTGCCAATGACCGGACTAGCACTTCAGTTGCATCCCGTCCTACTGGGCGGCAGGATGTAGTTCCAAAGACATCGGCGAGACTACCGAAGAGGGCCGCCGGTTGGCCTCTCCGCAGTCTAACCAGTCGGGTAGCGAGCGACAAGGTGTGTTGTTCTCTAGATATCGTATACGAAGAAGAGCCGTATTGAGTCACGGTCTTAACAAGCTCCACACTTCCCTGGCATGTGTGAAAGGTAACAATGAGAGTTGACCGCTCACACATGAGGAGGTTAAGGACCAAGAAGTTTTAAGTTGCTATCACATGCGTTTCCGTTGAGTTGGGCTCTAGATGAACATCAAACCGAGGCTCGTCGTGTAGGGCCGGAGAAGCCAGACCTCGTCATATAGTTAGGTAAGTGGAGTTCAATGAGGTTTGAGTTGGTTGCTGACCTCATAGCGAAAATAAAAAACGGTTGACCCTGGTATACACACAGAGACTGCATGATTTGAGAGACAAGGATCTGCTGATCGTCTAGCCGCCTTCTATCTCCAGCCGTTGTAAGTCGGTGGGCCCGTCAAGTCAAAGTCGTGTTTCTTCTGTGTCCAGGTGAAGGGGCAACGGGACTATTGTAATGGCTCATCCTCTCTAGCCGCAGGATTTGACGCAATATATTCATACATGTTCAGCTTCGAGGCTATTCTGACATTCATTAAAGAGCTGCACATCTTGAATGGTAGGACAGGACTGTACCCCCACGTTCGCAAACATTGACATGGGAGACTCATATTTTGCTGTCGCAGAGACTTATGAATGGGGTTGATTTCTTGCTTGGCGAGCCCGTTGCATGTATTATATGTAGCTCAACAGGGTGGTTCACTTATATTAATGCGGGAATATTTCGTTGGCCTCTTGGCCGTGATTCTCCGCTGCTCAGGCTCAACCAAGCACGGCCAGCCATCAGGGCTTCAAGAAGTTACATTTGACCGGCTGCAGCCATTGTCTTCCCTCACCCACTCTGAATTCTGGTGAGTGAGAGCTGGACTGATAATGACGTGTTGTTGATGCGAATTGAAGATGATTAATTTCTTGAACTGACGTTTTCTGCTCTGATGGGTCTCGCACTGCCACCCTCTCACTTCGATATCCCCTAGCCCCTGTGCCTATCTGGTACAAGGTACTGCTAAGCTGGCGAGTCGAGGCAGATAGATTTTCAAAAGACATTCGCCAGTAGAAAAAAGTGAAAGTCAGATAGACACATAACTAAACTATGGATGATGAGCATTTGTTTTAGCTACTCCTGGTAGACGAATGATATAACAGATGTTGACTGGAAAGAGGGGAAAATGTGATCACGTATCTTCTATAAGTATAAGGGCAGACAGTTCATCCAGACGATGACCAATTGAACCATTCATTCGCCTGTAACACGGCAGTCTCCAACCTACCACGAGGGAGAATAATGTCGATCAACTATGTAGTTAGGGATAGCTCACCGAACCTCTCAATGTACAACCTGCGATGCACAACATCTCCAGGCTTGATTCCGCTAATTTGTAGTCCCGTTTTGGTGTGAAAATAGTATTGGCAACCGCGATATATCCAGCAAATGGCCTGCAATCCTCAAATGACACCGTAATGTTGATGCTTTCTTTAGAGTCTTGGGGATATCTAATGCTTCTTATTGGAAGCATGATGCCCAAAGGGCATGGTTAATCATCGTGGATTGAGCGCTGCTGGATTAGGACATCCCTGATGACGGGTTTATCGTTACGATAGCATGTCAATAGGCTATGCGGGAAGCTTTTCTGTTTGTAGATAAAACTATTGAAACAGGTTTCTTGAGCTCCAGTAGCTCGATCCAGTACTTAGTCATCTCAACAGAACGAATCGGGCTGGCTGATGGAATTCAAAAGCTGGAGATTATTACCTACACGAGGATGGAAGCACATGTTGACTACAACAATCATCGACCAGCTCGAAGAAAAGGCGTCTTGCAGCGAAACTTACAATATTTACAAGAGATATGGTCTGCAGAAGCACAGATTATTATGTTGGGAAGCTCTGTGTTCCCTAAGCACTGTAGGCTCGGAGGACGTGACTTGAGAAGCGGGCTTAACCCTCCTGCATATTTCAAGACCCTGCATGTTAACGTTATAATCCCTGCATGCTGTAACCAGTCGAACCGGTCTTTAAACCTTAGTTCTGTTGCAACCCCACTTGAAGCGTTCAACAATCAAACCATCATCTTTTACCAACTCTCTTCCTTGTTAATCATCTTTCATTTCGTCTACCTTACCTTCGGTTTCACTATCAGCAAATATCACTATGATAGACACTCAAGCGGCCCCCGAAGTTCAAGTGGACGATGACATCTACGCCGAATCTTCGGACTCTGCCTTCTTTGACGACCCGGTCGCTGGAAGCATCTCTATCACCAGCAGTGTGCTTAAATTCAAATGGAAGCATGGCAGGCGATACCATAGCGACCGAGCCGGTCAATACAGTTTTCCTAATGACGACGCGGAGCAATACCGTCTTGACATGATACATTATGTTTATTATCGTACGATCGATGACCGTTTATTCCTAGCTCCCATTGAACCTCAGGGGCTCAACGTTCTCGATATCGGAACTGGAACAGGTATCTGGGCCATCCAATTTGGTGACGAATATCCTTCTGCCACGGTAGTTGGGAATGACCTCAGTCCGATTCAGCCGGATTGGGTTCCTCCTAATGTCAAATTCGTTTTTGACGACGTAGAGGAAGACTGGTTTGAGCCCGTTAATTACGATTACATCCATTGTCGCTACATGGCAGGCTCTATCAAAGACTGGCCACGATTGGTGAAACAGGCATATGCCAATCTGAAGCCAGGCGGTTGGATAGAACTTCAGGAAACTGCCAATACTCTTTTCTCGGAGGATGACTCGCTTACATCTGACAACGCACTGGTCGAGATGATGGACCATCTGAAGCTGGCCTGCGATAAGATTGGTCGCACTATGGATCCTGCACCATCCTTCCGACAATGGACACAAGATGCTGGCTTTACTAGAGTCAACGAAGAGCGATTTAAGCTTCCGATTGGTCCTTGGCCGAAAGATGAACGCTTGAAGGAAATCGGAACACTCATGGGAATAAACATGCGGGAGGGAGTTGCTGCCTTCACCGCCGTGTTGTTCACGGAGGTTTTGGGTTGGTCGCAAGATGAAGTCCAGGTTTTCAATGCGCGAGTTAGACAGGCGTCTCGTGAAAGATCAGTTCACGCAATGTTTGATTGTTTGGTGGTGACTGGTCAGAAGCCAGTGGAATAGTTCCCATTAAAGCCGATTTAGGGTGATTATCTGAAGGATGATGGAAAGTCAGAGTGGGTATGGTTAGAATACACAGCCAGATCTACTAGTTATGTATACAAACGTCTCAAGTATTCTATCACTTTACTTGCCAAATCAGATGGAACGCTTTTGTGGTTTCGCATGGCTCTTATATATAGTCAAAAAGTCTACTCAGGGTGACCATTAATTCATTTGACAACTATGTCACCAAAGGCGGGCCTTATGCGGCAGTTCGCTATCGACCGTAGTATCCTGCAGGCAAGGTACCATATACCTACTTGACTAATCACAGTATTCCACTAGCAAAAGCTTCTATGGCATGACAAAAAATACCTGCAAAAGTGAGGTTAATATGGAGACATCCCTATCCAAGCTACCTCTGTCACCAATCAACACTTCTCATACATAGTCTTGTACAGAGCATCGCAGAACAGCGTGATAGCTCTTGAACCAGCCTCAAGAACCGCATCCATAGCAATAAACGGATGCGGTTGACCCCTCATAACATTGAACTCGGTTTTAACGCCCGCATCCTCCAGCTTTTTGGCGAATTGTTCACCCTCAGAGCGTAAAACGTCTAGCTCTCCGACTACAAAGGACGCTGGTGGCAACTTGGCAAAATCACCTTTCCAAAAGAGCGGACTGGCTTCAGGGTGGGACCAGTCTTCTTTATTGGGTAGATAATGGTTGCGGTACCATAGCATCTTGGGCGCTGGAAGGGCAGGAGAGTGCTGGTTTTCCCTCCATGAAGTGTTGTTTGTTGTATCGGCGGTGTTGTCCATGACAGGTACGGAGAGAAGTTGAAGAGAGAAGTTGGGAGAGCCTCGGTCAGCAGCTCGTTGACACATGACGGCGGCCAAGTTGGCGCCAGCAGAGGAACCTCCTACGATTATCGAATTAGTTCAAGAGTATTGTCTCATGTAAAGGTGCCGTACCTATTGCCAACTTGGATGTGTCTAGATCGAGGATATCCTTTCCTTGACCTATCACCCAAAGCACAACCTCCCATGAATCATGCACCGCTGCTGGAAATGGGTTCTCTGGAGCCAATCTGTAGTCAACAGCCACAACCACGCATTTCCCCCTCGCACTCAGATGCGACGCGATGACATTCTCCGTTGCAATCGTGCCAAGCACCCAACCGCCTCCATGTAAGTAGATACAGGTAGGCCACCCTGCAGCTGGCTTCTCACCCTCTGGTGTGAAGCATCGGACAGCAACATCCGGTCCTTGGCTTTCTTTGCGCTTAACGATGTAGTCTACTGTACTGGCGACAGGTTGCAATGGGCCGCTGCCGGGAATAAGAACACCGCTTGTCCGTGAAGCCTCTACTGGTTGAAGATGAACCTGCGGCTTATCGAAGATGTATTTGTTGTAGAAATTAGCATATTCGGGATCGATACGTTTGACGACTGAGTCGTGAAGGGGGTATGGCGGTTGGTTGCTCATATTGGATAGCTAAGTGAGATGAGAGATCGGTAGAGCCACTGATGAAGTCAGATATTGAGGTTGAATAAACTTGCGATAGAGTCACTGGTACGGATGTTGATTTATCCTCGGCAATGGCTGCCGGCCTGCCAGAAGCGGGCATCCGAAGGTAGTGGAGTAGGTAGTTACAGTTCTCCGTGTCAAGTACACACTGGGTCATGTTGGATCATCGCTGTAGGTTACATGGAAGGATTTGGATGGCCAGGATCTTACTCCCCCACAGAGTGCCGTTGAAACTTCAGCTTATCAAGGAAACCTTCCATACGTTGCACCGAGTCACAGGGGTTGTGTTCACTATCGGCCTGGGTCAGACGAGACATACCTGTACATTCATCCAAGCACTTTTGCCGACCAACCATTGGAACCTCCGTCTTACCTCCGCTGAACCTCGACCATGCCAACGAATATAGATCAGTAAACCCCGTTAGCTATTCTCTCTCCACCTCTCTCGTAGATTACAAGCACGACATCGCAAACAATCTCAACTTGGATAAAGGCATATACTCTAGAGTCACTCAACCACCATGGACTCTAAAGACGACAAGGAGCACGGTGTTATTGATGACACCTTTACAGAAATTGCCGAGGGAGAAACAGCGCGGGTCGTCGACCATATTGCTGAGCGTCAACTATGTCGGAAATTCGACGTTCGCCTGATGCCAGTCTTGGCCATCATGTGTAAGACACATATCATGTATCCATTACTGGGTCTAACATGTCGTATAGATCTTTTCAATGCCCTCGACAAAGGTAACTTAGGCAATGCCCAAACTGCCAATCTCAGCCAAGGTACAACATCCGTCTCCCACTTAGAAACAAGGCTAACACTCCAAGATCTCAACTTCAAACCAAACCAGTATAATCTCCTCGTGTCCATCTTTTTCGTTCCATACGTTATCTTCGCTCCTCCCGTCGCCATTCTTGGGAAGAAGTTCGGCGCTGCTCGAGTCCTGCCTATCCTCATGTTCACTTTCGGCTCTATGACATTATTAGCTGCTTGTGCACAGAACTTTGGTGGACTCTTTGCACTGCGATTCTTCCTCGGCATGGCGGAATCAGGCTTTTTCCCTCTGGTTATTTATTATCTGACTACGTTTTACCGACGTGGCGAATTGGCGCGCCGTCTTGCTGTGTTCTACGCGGCATCAAACATCGCTAATGCCTTCGTACGTCGCTCCCACTCTTCAACGTCATCTGTCACTAATACTTGCAGAGCGGGCTTCTGTCTTTTGGTGTGTTTCAGATCAAGTCCGACTTGTTGGTCTGGCGATATCTTTTCATCATCGAAGGCGCATGCTCCGTGCTATTCTCGCTGTTTGCATACTGGTATCTTCCCCTCAGCGCCAGTGAGGCCAAGTTTCTATGCGAGGAGGAGAAAGCGCTGGCCTTCCACCGGATGCAGGTCGACTCGTCGTCAGTCGTGCAGGAAAAGTTCAATTTCTCGGATTCCATCAAGATCTTTACGTATCCGACGACATATTGCTTCCTCTTGATTGAGATTTGTCTTGGTGTGCCTATTCAGTCGGTTGCACTCTTCATGCCCCAGATTATTCAACGTCTGGGGTATGGAACCGTCAAGACCAATCTTTACACTGGTGGGTTCTGAGAATCTTTTACTTGCTAAGTTACCTAACTGACTCGTGACCTAGTTGCACCCAACGTCGGCGGCGCCGTGATGTTGCTCATTCTGGCTTTTAGCTCCGACTTTCTACGCATTCGCTTTCCATTCATCATGCTCGGCTTCTGTCTGACCTTTATCGGCTTCATCATCTACGCAGCCATCTCAGACGTTCAAGCTCAGTTACAGCTCGCATACTATGCATGCTTCATGATGGTCTGGGGTACCTCTGCACCCTCAGTCCTTCTATCAACGTGGTACAACAACAATATTGCACACGAGGGTCGTCGTGTGGTGCTCACATCAGTGGGTGTCCCTTTGGCCAATCTGATGGGTCTTGTGTCGAGCAACATCTTCCGAGAAAGCGAGAAGCCAAAATACCCAACGGCGCTTATCACGACGGCCTGCTTTGGAGCGTGCGGATGTCTTATTGCGGGTCTCTTGGGTGGATTCATGGTATTTGATAACATGCGGAGAAACCGCAGAGCAGGGAAGAAGACAACAGCTGCTGATGTACCCACGCAGCGTCTTCGTGACGGGCCCTCGGTTCCGGAGTTTCGCTGGTTCCTTTGAGCGGAGCGGGGAAGTGGACATGATCGGCATCAAGGCTTGCACTGTGTGATGCTGTCTAACTACATACCACGTTACCTTGAACTGCACTACGGTCGGCGGGGTAAGGCTCGGATGCTATAAATGACTCCGATATTTATTATCCTGCTTACATTCACTGATACTCTTTCTTATCTACTCAATCAATGCGTGCAGGTATCAGATTGTACCTGACGGCTAATACCAAATCTATGCACACTTCGGTTTGACATCCTCTACCTAACCATTACACGCTCAAAGCCATGTACGCTCCCAAAGTGGGCGACAGGCTCGAGAGCCTCGACACCCCCTCAATGATCGTCGACCTCGATGCCATGGAAACCAACATCAAAAAGCTGATGGATCGCCTTTTGCCCACCGGTCGGGACATTCGTCCGCATCTAAAAACAAGCAAGAGCGCTATCATCGCGAAGAAACTCGTTTCTGCTGGTGCCAAGGGCGGGTGTGTTGCCAAGCTGAGCGAAGCTGAGGCTATTGCTGGCGCAGGGTTCACGGATCTGCTTATCACTTGTGAGATTGTTGGTCAAGCCAAGGTCAAGAGGCTCGTTGAGCTGTTCAGGCAGCATAGGGGTCTCAGAATAGTTGTCGATAGCCATGAGGGCGCTACAGCTATCAATGAAGCATTGAGCAAATCAGGCATTGAGGACCCTATCGCTGTTCTGATCGACCTAGATGTCGGACTCCACCGCACAGGATGCCAGCCCAGCGAGGCCCTCCCTCTTGCTCGTCACATCGATACCCTAAAACACTTGAAACTTATTGGTGTTCAAGGCTACGAGGGCCATCTCCAACACCTCCATAACTATGAGGATCGCAAGAAACAGTGTCTAAAGTCGATGGAGACCCTCACTGAGACCGCAAACGAACTGAAGAATGCGGGTTTCAATATTCAGGTTGTCACGACTGGCGGCACGGGCACAGCTGATTTCTGTGCCACGGTACCCGGCGTAACAGAATTACAACCTGGATCATTCATATTTATGGACACAGACTATCGAAACGCTATCGGCGCGTATTACTCCCACAGTTTATCATTCCTGGCCACCGTGATAAGTAGGCAGGGCGATCGACAAGTCACAATCGACACTGGCCTGAAGTCCTTGACTACGGATAGTGGTCTGGCTGAATGCAAAGATGCGAGATACACCTATAATCAACTAGGCGATGAGCACGGTTCGCTTACGTGGGAGGAGGGCACGCCTGACCTCAGGATAGGCGACAGGGTGGAGATGATTCCGAGTCATATAGACCCAACGGTGAATCTTCATGACTTCTACTATGCCTATCGCAATGGGGTAGTTGAGGAGATCTGGCCAGTGGACTCAAGAGGAAAGGTTCAATGAAAGATTAGCAGAAGCAATACTAAGACAGAATTGATGGAGCTTTCCGCCATGGTTCTCTAAAGAAGGTGTTTATGACCCGGATCGGCTTTTGTTGACTCGCCAGGCGTACCAGCTGCTGGTTAATCTTACCAGTGAAACTTACAGACCGCAGTGAATAGGAAGACCAATATGTCAAAGTTTTAGACAGGAGTACGGCCGCGGCAGGAAGAACAGCAGCTATAAGACCATTTTATCACCCTATTAAACTGAAGAGGTCCAGGGCTTGGAGACGTATGAGAGTGGCTTGGTATCATGAGGATTGACAGGATGTGCTCCCTTTCCAAGTCTAACTCATCTTTGGCCGAAAACACGGTCTCTACACAACTCTGAACCACAGCAATCGAGATAGCTAATAGTGTTTTAGTCATTGTAAGAGCTCCTTGAGCTTATAAGTAATAATTCAAGACAAAGAAAATAATCCATCGCAGATAATGCATCCCACAATACCATAGTTTCAACTGTTCTATTTATTCCTCACATAACATCGTCTCAGGCGTATAATCATGTCTACATTAGTCCTACAGTCGGTTATATGTCTGGTCGGAGGCATGTTTTCTTATGAATCTGTCCTCTCTCTTTTCATAAAATTTCTCACCCTCTCGAAATACTGTTTCGCATGAGACGCGACATACTTTATATTCACTCAACATGCAAGTGGGTATATTGGAGTGACAATTGCTATCAAGCACCAAAATTCTCCTATTTGACACACACAAAACGTCATATGGCTATTTGACTATACCGTCGGCCCGGCAACGATTCTTTTTCTTATCTTCGAGGCCAAGCCGCTGCAGTCTTTGGACATGGTCGGGATATCATCTGGTTTTGGTGGTCTGTGATAACCACTAAGAAAGGCTTTGTAGGCCATCAACTCAGTCTAGCCATCTCCTACCAGGTTTACTGTACCTCGCTCGACTTTTCCAAGGATAGCATAGAAGTTTAAACGCCATGCTGGTACCACAGATGCAATGGTATCCATTCACTCTGCTGGATCTGTCTCCCTTTGCCCTTTCATGCCGACGACCGTCAGTGGATTTCTGAAACACATACATTTACTTATGCGACTGAGCTAGCCGTGGAGTGACCTGTATTCCAGTAGTGTCTGTTGCAATCAGACCAATATAGTTTTCCTTCAGACTGAAGAGTGTAGGGTCTTCAGGTACCTCGCCAGCTTTGCCGTAGTCTATCTGGCTGTGTGAAGCACCATGTCTTGGAACGGCTTATAAATTTTGAGTGCCTTTGAATGGATGAGGTATTTCTTTGATAAACATCAGGAAGTGATATCGGACCTTCAGCGGGGATTGCTACCTACCACGCGTGGTCCGAATGTCACATTATCCCGAGAACCTTATGTTTCTGGGAGAAATTGTCAGTGAGCTGTTTGCAAACGAGAACGCTCAACATACTTGGTAGACCATTAATAATTCCTGCCTGCTCGCTACATGTACCTAGGCAAACTGGACTACGGGATTGTCTCAAGACATCCCGCCATACATATTCTCGAGGAAAAGGGAAGTAATGTCTAAGTTGAGATAGCGTCGAGTGTGGTCATGGATCTTACGGAAGCTGGATCAATCTGCTCAGCTGTTCTCTTTGTCACATATCTCAAAGGTTGCCGTTGATGTTAGTGTAATTTCTTTCAGGGGGGATGGCGGAGGTGATTTTCTACAGAGTAATAAGACCAGCCTGATTAGTCCGTCTTATACGTCCATTACGATGGCTATATACAGTAAGACTTGATCTGAGGTCTATCGGAACACCTTCTGCCCCGTCATCAGCAACCCAGTACTCGTGATCCGACAAGTCCTCTTACGGTTACTCACGACTACGCCGCAGAAGGATGATTCATTGTTAACGTATTTAAAGTGAGGAATACCAGGTAATCAGGCTCGAAGTAAGCTTTGGGTGACCTTCAATAAGCTGAAAAGTCCGATCTTGCTGACATGACGTATCTAAAACACCAGAGCATCTGCAGAGTCATAGGCCCAAATGAGCTATGCGAACCTCTACGTAGGGATTTGGAAAGGAGATTGGCATTACTTGGGGAGCTCGCTGTCCCTTCAGAAGGTTATGGTGAAGGCACGAGAAGCAAATCCTGCGCTCAACCCGCCTCAGGTGATTTGCCCTTTTCCATTCGTCATCGACCACTTGATCTTGCATTGAGCTTAATATCAAGAACTGTCTAATTGCACGAGTCGTCGATCAACATGTTAATATCGGGGTGCATTGAGTGCTCGTGTCATATGGCTATCAATAGACGTGAGAAGCCGGTCTATAGGTTGTAGCTCAGAGCGACGGATCTCATAATCATCAACCCAAGTAAGCACGAACTATTAGCACAACGACACACCGCTGGTTCATCCCGTATAATCCACGTAAGCAATGCAGAATGAGCAAAAGGCTGATCCTGCAGAATCCTACAAGTGCTTCATCTGTGTAAGTACATTTGAAAGGTCTCAGAGAGTGATGGTGGGGAAACGAAGATACAAAGCAGGGTAACATTATTGGAACTTAACGCAACGTGATCTTTGTAGGCCAAGGTAAGGCTACATCAATCTAGCCATTTTAGGAAGCTCACAAGATAACGTAGTTAGTGCTTACCTGCCTAAATTGTATCCCTTTAGCTGGCATAGCCCTGCGCTCCGTACCCCGCCCCACTTAGCTTAGCTAATCACACTAGTACAAGCGGGGTACGAGAAGTTCGTCAGATGAATTATTTCCTAGCAAAACACTATAGAAATCATTTCTCAACGAATAATGACTTCGCAATTGATACCAGAAGATACGCAGCTTCCTTACGGTGACGATATCTTTGGAAGGGATAGAGATCATAGGTAACGAAGGAAGAAGTCATCGAGACAGGTGAGGTGGGCAAACCCAATACAGTTGTGGTGTATAAGTCATCCTTTGTAACAATCAAAACTGCTGGGACTTTTGGCATCACCTAGATTAGGTGGGGAAATATGTACCTTGAGTTCGTTACATTTTAATTGGTCTGATACCCCTGTCGTGACCCCTCCGCAGGGTTATGCCAGCTAAAGGGATAATGGTAGCTATTCTGAGACTTCTGGCATCTTGTTCAATTTGGCAATCGGTAGCGCAATCATTTGTATAGAGACACGAAAAGGTGTGACAGGTTTGGGATGAAGGATGAATCCTTGCTTCTGTTGTCATCCAAGCGGCTACTTCGGCGATAATATATCAATAATGACAGCATATCACATGCATATCATATGTGCAACGGAGTTCAATGGCACCGTGTGTCCGCCTTGCATCCGACACGGCATGGCCGCTCATCCGTACATGCCACTATCTTCATCGTTACATCTATTATCCCGGTTGTGCTTCATTTACCTCGCTGTAGGTATAGCTTTGGTCTTGATAGCTTTGACAAATACTGGTAGCATCTTCAACGACTCGAAACAAGAGGAGGCATAAGTTCGATTCGAAATATGCCCGAACCCATCAAGTACGAACACATCGGTGATGGTAGTAGTGACTACGGGGAGGAATATCAAAAGCCTGTACAGCTACAGCGACAATGGATCTCGGTCTTGGGCTCATTTCTTGTTGGATTGACTACTATGGGAATTATCACGGCTATTTATTCAGCATTTTTGGTGCCAGAGTCCTCACACGCACGCAGCCTACCGCACATTCGCAATGGCTCCGACTCACTTACTGGACTTCCTTTGTCCTGGTCTCACGGAGATTGCGGGAACTCACCGGAAGACGCAAAAGCAAGAGAGTGTCAGTACAGCATCGTTCTCCACGCGTGGCTGCCACAGTCTTGCCTCTCGGCAGCTGATGCGGAAGATGCCAAGGAGATGTATAAAGACCGCAACTGGTCTTATTCCACGGCCTCGGGTCGAAATCTTACCATGGAAGATCTGGGCGCTGGTAACTATGAGCATTTCATTACGGCGTTTGACTGGCATGTCACGCATTGCATGTATGTCTGGAAGCGTCTACACAGAGTCATTCTGGACCCGACTCAAGAGCTGGATTCATATACGGCCAATTACCATCACACAGGTCATTGCGTAAAGATGATAGGCGGCGACTCAGAAGGAATGAAGGATCTAGGCACAAAGGTATTTGTCAAATATCCGAAATGTGCGAAGTAGAAATTGATACGTGTGTGGCACGCTGGGAACTTCTTCCTGTGTACAAATATCATCGTCTCACCCCAAATGGAGAAGAATGGAAAATAACACATCTTGGTCAACAGAGAAATAGAAACTATAAGCCAATATTTATGACTCTAGCCAACAGGTCTTACTCATTATGATACTCTGGAAAATCGCGAGTCACCTTCCAATAGGGCTATGGGCGTAAGTATTGCTTTCCCGCTGTATCTTACTCAAATAACACATCTCATATACTGACTTGCCCCAATCCAACTGCCCCTACTACTCCTGTAGTAGAGGTGCTCCTTGCACATGTTTATGAAAGTCCAAGTCAGTCTGAGCTTTATGCTCTACCGCCCAATCTCTGATCTTTCCAAAGTTCTTACACGTGTGCGTCGTCCTGACGTTTCCAAACATTCTCTGTTTCTTCTCACTCCACTCCCAATAGATTGTGCTAATATCTGATGAGCATTGAAGCGACTGCCTCAGTTGCTCATAACAATGCTCCATATGGAAGATATTGTCAGCAGCTTTTTCGGAGCCCGAGGTCAAATCCATCTCGTAAACATCGGGATAGACCAGCTTTCTCAACATATTTAGGCAATGTAACTGATGAAAGACGTCAAGTTCGATAATGTAGTGACTGGTATCGTTTGTGAATGGTGTTGTGGCGTTGGGCAGCTTTGCAGCTGATTCTGCAGTAATTTGGGATATTAACACTTCTGAAAGTCAAGTAGTTAGTCTGTGTATTCAATAACAAGCCTATTAAGGGACAGAATTAACCATTATAGAGTTCATCCCATTGAGCATCTACTTCACTGGAAGAGCCGCGGAATTTCGACTTTTCTTCTCGAAGACCGCCGCTAAAGACAACTGTTTCATATTCGACCACAGATTGTGCGGGTGCTGTGGACAAATTAAACATGTACTGCCAGGAGAGCATATCGGTGCTTACAATAGATCTCGTTGGGAATATATGCTTTGTTTGAATGGCGTCCCCGCAAGGCCCAGGTGGCAAGTAGGAGGAGTACCAGCGTTATGTTCATCACACCAGAGTATGGTAGAAGATGGGCCCATCTTTCTCGTTTCGTTAATCGCCTTGGACTTGTAAATAAATCTTTCTCCTCATCAGTAAGGAAGGGTACCTCGTCTGAGGTACGATGATTTCCGCCGTGTGCCATTTGAGTAGACGAGGATTGAGATGTCCCTATCAGCTGTGAAAAAATGAGTTCGGCGAAGTCGATACAAGATTCTGGACATCTGGAAATGGATTTTTCCTACATGTAAGGGATAAAGCTCCCGTGGCAAATAATCTTAACGATGCTAAACGGCGGAACCTCTCCGTACGGTGCACGGTGTACAGTATGATAAGAGTAATATCATGGTATGCGAGCTAGTTACAGATAAGATTGTGTTCCCATTTTCAGATGGTTACATGTTTGAAGGATCTAGACGTATCATCAGACCCTCTCGTGCTTTGCAATAATGAGCTATCTCGAGGGAAGGTTGCATTTCCATTTACAGAAGGTTACATGTCTGTAGGATCTAGAGGTATCATTATCAGATCTCCAATCTAACGTTAGACGTGCTTATTCCATTCGGCTAGGATCTACGTAGCACCTGATCAGATCTATGTCGTTAACCGCCCCAGTTATAGACCACCCTTCCAATGGTACGAGTCTATTCACAGAACGTATGCATCATCCCATCATCAATATCGTGTATCCTTACACACAAACTCTCTCAGGATGGTCGATCCTTCCCTTCTCTAGACAGTTGCGGGCAAAACAAACGTTCTTCTGATCCATGAGACATCCTTCAACGTGTATGCGAAGCGTCAGCAATCCTCCAATGCATACGTGGAGCGTCAGCAATGACTATTGACAATAGCACACATCGCCTTGTGACTTGAGGTTACACTGCTATGCATAACGGTCATCATAGGTAATACCAAGCACTAGTTTAGTCTGCAGGTGTATCATTTGGGATCCAAGCGCTTCTTTGCAACCACAAAGAGTTGCTTGACTACAACCTATGGAGAACTGCCATCTCTGAGCAATCTCCAAATGGAATACTCATATAGATATACAGTCTATTCAGCCTGTCTTTCCAAAGTATCTCTACGTATTACACCAAAGTCTGAAAAAAGAATTCATCGCTTACTATCAATTTATCAATACTCAACTCAAATATGAAGACTATCATCCCCATTACTCTCGCTTTCTTCGGCGTCGTCTTTGCCGCTCCAGTCCAGCCAAAGGACTCCGACAGCATCAAGCGTTCTGAGGCTGAGAGCCCCGACATCCTTTACAACAATCAGGCCGGCTGGGCAAAACGTTCTGAAGCTGAAAGCCCTGATATTCTGTACAACAATCAAGCGGGATGGGCCAAGCGTTCAGAAGCAGAAAGTCCTGATATCTTGTATAACAACCAAGCTGGATGGGCCAAGCGCTCAGAGGCAGAAAGCCCCGATATCTTATACAATAATCAGGCTGGTTGGGCTAAGCGTTCTGATGAGTGAAATACTGGTGGTTGACTTCTTGACAATGGCTGGTAGGAGGGGATAGTAAACTGGGCTGGACTATCATGATTACGACGTCTATAGTTGACAATCTAAATGTAAAGCCTACGTGAAGGTTGGCTCACGAGTTTTAGTCTAAGCCCATATAAGTAACCATTAGTGATATCCTTATCCAAGTAAGCTCGTATCCGTAATCTTGAGCTATGCTCAAAGATAGATACCACGGGAGCAGTAGGTCTGCAGAAGGAAACATTTCCCCTCACGAAAAGAAGTGAATGTAACCTTACATAAGAAATTAGTTGGGTATACAGGCTAAGGTATGCTACAGATGTAGTCATGTTTCTGCAGCTTGAATCCTTCATGTAATGCGCTAAATGGATGGTGCAACCATTACTACTCAAGGCAATGATATCCCCTGGTGGGAACCCTCCAGGTTTATTCCATTCACGTGCTCTATCTACATTGTCCACCAAACCTTTGCACTACAACTTGTTTTCCCACGGAATGATCAAAAGTGTCAAGCATTCAGCCGTTCACAGCCTACAGCTATGTGTTCTGAGCGACCTTTTACCAAGGACTACAATCCTGTGGTCTCATCAGACACCGAAGGTCTCCTAAGCGAAGAACAATCACACGAAAAGCTTCTGGATTCCTTACCACTCAATAAAACAAACCGAAAGAAAAGACTGAGAACTTACTTGCACATTGCAGCTATTGTATTCTACAGCACTATCACCGTTTTGCTTTGTATATGGAGTGTAAAGATTCACGGGAAGAAGTGCGACTGTGATGAGGGCGCCGTTTATTGTAAGAAGATGCACAACCATTTATCGACATGAGTACAGCACTAAGAATAATCGGCAGCTCCCGCGAAGGCAGCCGTACAATACGAGAAAAAGGTGATTGTTCACAACCTTGCCGACAATGGTAAATACAGGGGTACACCACGACCAGAGCAGGATGCTGCATGGGAGGAGCTTCTACAATGTACTTGAGAATTGCAAGCCATTACGTCGTAATAATGCTAACAGATATTCAAGACAATAACCTTCGGATCCAAAAAGAAGACCTCGACAAGGCAAACACCACCTCTGTTCCTTTGAATGACGATCAGGGTGGCTACCTCGCTACTCTCGACGTCTTCCACACACTTCACTGCGTAAATAAAATCCGCAAGTCTTACTACTCTGACTACTACCACGATCCGAATCCGCTTGCAGACCAACAAGAGCATTTTGATCACTGCATCGACTTGCTTCGCCAAGTGATCATGTGCCATGGAGACATCTCGCTACATACATATGAGTGGAAAGACGACTACAGATGGCCATGGCCTAGCATGAGTACAGAGCATCAGTGCAGAAATTGGGACAAGTTAATGTCTTGGTCGAAAGAACATCACGTCCCGAGCCTGAAGGGTCCGGTACTAACACATCCAACTATGGGTAAGCTTGTTAACACGCAGCATTTTCTCCATCAAGTCATGTCAGTTGCTAATCAGAGACAGGCACATCCTTTAGAGGAGATGAACCTCACAGCTGATATTGTGCTGCAGTTGTGGCAGTGCGTTTAGTACCTATACGCGTGGTGTTGATAATAGAGACTTCACAGACTGGAGCAGCGTCGAGAGAGAATGGATATCACTCCCACTTACTTGAACACGAAGGCATACATTCTTCGCGCTGACGAATGGAAGGATAGAGTGATCTGCCTTCGTAGAATCTGTATATACCCAGTGCAAATACAGCAAATGCCCTGGTATTATATCGCGGAGATTGAGTAACTAAAAATAAGTGTCCTCCCCTCTCATCTTATGACGACTCTGAAGTACTGGGTGCATCACGCGTAACGTGAAAGTTTGCAACGCCATCATTGGCAAGCTGAGCAACAAGCCCATACTCCCAGTCGATATACGCCTGCATGTCCTTTTGCGCGTTTTCAGTTCCCTCATACGGTCGTATATATACGTCGATGGGCTCAGATAGCCATCGCTGTTCTGTCTCGAGCGTGCGACCTGCTGCCTTCCACGCTTCCGTACCGCCACTGAGATAGACGACCCGTCGCGAAAGACTCGCAATGTTTCGACTCGTGTGCTCGGTGTTCGCGGCAGCAGCAGCAATAATGCCATCCGGTGATGCCAGGATAATAGGTCCGTTACCTGGGACCGACTGTAAGTCGCGGATGAGCTCTGGTCCTGAAGCGAACCATGCGCCGGGTATATGACCCTTTCGATATACCGGACTGCGGGCGAGATCAATAACGACTCCATCTTGGATTCCGTCTATATCTTCGACAGAAATGGAATTTGAGCTTGGGATAGCCCAGGTAGGTTGCTGGGGCTTGTACAGGTCGCCAGGTACAGATATACCCTCCTCGAGAACGTGGACGTCCCATCCGAGCTGGAGCAGCCAGCTCGCGGTCATGAGAGCTCTCGCACCACCAATATCGTACAGGATGATACGGGCACCTCTAACGCCGACCCATTCATCGGTTGCTTGAACAAGCTGGCCCCCCGGTGCCGAGAGGAAGCCGTCAGGGTGACCCTCGGCATACTCCTTCGGATCTCTGACATCCAACAAGTACAAGGTCCTGGACTCTGCCTCGTCGGCAAATTGCCTCAGCTTGTTGACGTTGATGATGGGAACGCCGACATGTTTCGCCCACCTGCTGGCGTAGTCGGCAGCCCTTTGTACAGCTTCAGGTGATGGTTGGCCGACCCGCTCAGCTTTACCCTTATCCAGCTCAAAGCCAGCGAGCGTCCACCCAATGGTTCCATTTTCGAGGGCAAATACCTTATTACTGACTCCTGCATTAACCAAGGACTGTGTGCCAACGATACTGCGGGTTCGTCCGGCGCAATGCACAACCACGGTCGTGCTTGGATCGGGAGCCACTTCGAATAATCGGTACAAGAGCTCACCACCAGGGCAGCTTTGTCCACGAGGAATGCTCATGGTGTGATACTCCTCATATCTCCTGGCATCTAGTACGACGGTGTTTCTCTCGGTTTCAATGATGCGCTTGATCTCATGCGCTGGTAGAGATGGCGTGTGGCGGATTGCTTCGACGAGTTCACCAAAGGCTTTTGAAGGCACGTTCACGTCACGAAAGACCTCGCCGACGTGTGAATAGCCTGAGAGTCCACCTTCCAGAACCGCAACCTCATGGTAGCCAAGTGCTGAGATGCGCGCCACAGCGGGTTCAACATAGCCCTCTCCGTCGTCGTAAACCACAATGGGTGCTGATAGTCGCGGTACCAATGCCGGCAGCTTGGCCTCTATCTCGGACACGGGCACAGATAAAGCAAAGAAAGGATGGGCTTTCGAGTAGGGCCCTTCTTCGCGAACGTCAAGCAGCGCGATTTCTTGACGATTTACCCAACGACGGCGGAGCTCTTGCGGGGTGATTGTCTTGGCCATTTTGGTGTGGACTACTAGGCCAACGTTGGGTTTAGGTATTCTTCAAGGAGCAAAGTATTCTGTAGTACTGAAGACTATCGGACTATTGAAAGACACCGTCGGCAGTTTTCTGCCCCTGGTGCCGTTTCGAGGTATTTCTCTTTGTTCGGGAGAGGGATGGATGGAGCTCGTACGGAGTATAACGCCATCGCCCCGCACATAATCGCCATTCGCCGCTGCAATTTGGCTGGGCACGTAATGATCGCCGTTAAGGACGACGACTTTCTGCACCTCGCTATATGGGAAAGTAGCTAACTAGTGTCCGACCTCACAAGAGTATCAAGAAGGCATGGGGGATATGCTGCTTCAACAGAGCTTAGTAGGACTTGACTAGTACAGTCTTATCTAACGTAGGTTAGTCTAGTATTCAAGCAACATCACTCAACTCTACGTACTCTATCTACACAGCTTAAAGATGCACAGGAAACTAAACAGCTTCAAATTTCATCTTCTATCTCCAAGCGCCGAGAATTCTTGACTTTTGACGGGCATTCGATCCCTCGCATCTACTCTATACTCTATAGCACTCGTTTACAAATGACAAGTCGTCTCTGTGTCCTTACTATCACAGCAACCAGGGTTTTCGCCCACCAATCGCGGCAATTCTCCGAATCTACAAAAACATGATGAAGTGATGTTTACATCTGCCTCTGCTGCAGCGAGTGTCAACTGCTTTCGGATAATATTGGCCTCCGCATTACGCCCAAGCCTTAGCAGACACTCGTGGTATCCGTGCAGGGCCCAGACGTTGTTCGGATGCTGATGCGACCTTTTCGGGGTTGGGTGAAGTCCAAGATCTTCTGCATATGCCATGGCGGCCTGTTCGACGTGGCCTTGTTCGAGTGACAGCGCTGCATATGCGTGTCGGGCTGGGAACATCCATCCCCAGGGCTCTGCGAAGGGAAGATCGTCTTCGAGCTCAATAGCGTCACGGAGTCTATCGAATGAAGTGCTGTAGTTACCACGCCTATACCCAATCTCGCCGTCAAGCATTGCTGTTGCTACCTTCAGAATGTCCGTGATCTTGTTGGGAAAGTCGAGGCGCGTTGGTGGCACAAGCAGAGATGCCTCCTTGAATAGCTCATATTCTTTGTCCGCCTGATCCACCTCATTCGTGGCGGCATACGCGATGGCTTTGCCGTATTGTCTGAAAACATTCGTTACGCAGTATAAATGCTTGTCTTCCATAGGTTTGAGCTTCTTGAGTTCCGTCCACATACCGAAACGGATGTACACGTGAACGCGGACTGCAAGAAAGAACTCCATCCAGTCCGCAAGAGCGGGTGTTTCTATTCGAAGGAGCTCCTCTGTAACTGTAGCCTCCATGCGACTTGTCGCATCGAGAGCTACCTTGGACTTTCCGCAGAGCATTGCCGCATAGATCAGAGAGTGATAGTCGTGCAGTCGGTAGTAGCTGTAAAAGGTCAAGCCGCCATTATTCTGGAAGTACTTGTCATCCGCTATAGTCGCCTTTAGGTTATACTCGATGGCTCGTCGATAGTCGCCTACAAGCACATCAATGTGCGCAGGCATATGGTATGTATGCCCTGTATCAGGAACCTGGTCCCGTATCATGTCTGCTGCGGGTAGCGCTGCTTCAGGCGTGGCGGACATTTCCATAAGATGGATGTACATGTGAGCAACGCCAGGATGCTTCTCAACACCTGGTATCTTCAGGGCCGCTTCTAGCAGGTCCTTGACCTCAAATACTGGCGTGGAGGGAATCGGCTGGCCATTGGCCGTATTGAACATCTTGCGAGGCGCCACGTTCATCAATGCATCCGCAAATAGTGTTATGATGTCGAAGTTCCCCTCTCCAAACTGCCTATACACATTCCTCATTGCGTCGGAATATGCTACATCGCAAGCTGCCAGGTCGCGATCTGGGTTGTTGTCCGGATATCGAGAGCCCAAAGCTTCTATCAATGCACGCTCCCACGAAGCTGCATTATTCATCCGTTGCAGCGCTTGCTGTGAGTATGTGTAGCACCTGCTAATGGCATTTAGACGGTCCTTCTTGTCGAATAGCCTCCAAGTTTTGTTGTAATTGGGTCCCGAGCAAAAGGAAATGCCCCAATATGCCAACGCAAGATGCTCGTCATGGGCGATAGCTTGTTCGTAACAGAAGATGGCTTCATCATGATTGAAGCAATATGTCCAGAGCATGGCACGGTTGAACCAGATCTGAGCTTCTGATGATTTGGTGCTGACTTTGATACTGAAGTGGCCCAGGTCATAGTAAGGATCACTGGAGGCTCGAGGCGCTACACCGTTCTGGGGCGAGTTCGAGCCCATGGCGATGAGTGTCTCGATACGAGTCGGTTGGCTGACAAGTTTGGTAAAGTGTGAGGTTCTTCCCCGCTTCGAGCGGGATAAGTATCGACGGGGCCGATCTCGCAGCGGACCATTTTCTGGTGGCCGGGAATTAGTCAGCCCGAATTGCCAATATCCCTTTCCATGGCATAATAGCTATGCGCTCCATATCTTAACCCACTTGACCCCATATATATAAACGAGTCAGAGTGTTGACTTACTGGTATAAGTGATATGAATGTTGATGGTAGATACTCGTCTCGGAGCGGACGGGTTAGCATTCGTTAGCTCATCAAGGGTCATACGATTAGTTAGTTAAACATTTGTTCTACCCGTTGGCTCAAGCGCTTGAGCCAACGGGTAACTTTAGAATGTTTCTTGAACGAAAGCGGGAGAATAAACGGATAACTCTGAGTTCAGGGAGCTGACGTCAGGCATTCTAGCTCATATGATTTCTGTGACAAACCTGTGAGGGTCGTGATGAGCAGGTTTTCTGGTTGGAAACTTGACAAGAGAAAAAAGAGGTATTGTTATTCGCGATGAGCTATTCATAGAATTATCATGGCGTGGTTTCTCAGGTTTTTCACTCCGACAGGAAACAATGGAATCGGGTCAAAACGACTCAGTCACAATCAGCCCCGGCCGCCAAAGATACAGAGCTGAAGTATTGTCCGACTGTCTGGTCGAGGGGCACACACAACCAGATCATTTCGGATGTTGGGAGCCCTGAGGTGGTGGTCTGAAACGTTGGGACGTGTCTAAACCTGATGCAATACCTCGATGGCCATGACAATCATGTCGCAATGGGATGGAAGAGTCAAGAACTGGGACGACTACCAAGTATTTATCGATAATAAACTGCATGGCGTGCAAGTAGTTGACTGAATAGACGTCACGTTAGGATGGCTTACAAAGATCGGCACATTTTCTCTGGTCGATGGCATCCCAGTTTTACATTGGTGGAAACATAACTAGTAGAGCCAGATCCCCATGACTGAAACTCTGTTATCCTTTCAATGTCTAGATGAATCTTAGACACCACGTCCACGGAACACCTGGACGCTCAAACATCCAGACCTACCCTCTCATTCGTCGTGTTATACATGTTACATTATTGAGTTATCTCTTACTTATTATAATTCGTCAAACATACTGTGTTGAACAGCCGGTCTGACATAGTGGGACCTGGCTGGTCTGACATATGTACTTGAATAGGTTGAATTGCCGGTCTGACATAGCGGGGTGTAGATGGGTTGGCACATGTACTATATTGACCATAACAGGTTGAATAGCCTGTTTGACATGGCGTGTCTGATATAATAGACCGACTCCCTACTCTGTATATACGAAGTGTCTATTGGGGCGTGCTCGACTGATTCATCCAAGTTACAAAGTAGTCATAAAACTAAACCAATCAAATCACTGGCCTCTTAGGTAGTATGGTAAAGATCCATGTGTTGATAGTATGATAACCCATTGTCTTGCCGTGGTGTAACATGCTTCTTACGTGTTGCTGCAGCTGTCTGGATCTCGCCCGGGCCCCTGCGGAATCGGGTATTTAGCTCAGCTCGGAAGGATTATCTTGCTTGTTCCCATGTTTCCTCTGTAGCTTAGGTGATGATACCTCTTCGTCGCCTTCATCGGACCGGTCCAGAAGCTAGACCGTAACGACGTTCATATTCACTATAAATACTAGATACAAGTCCAACTTACCACTTTCCAATTCCACTCCATATTCACCATCATCTTCTACCGCATCCCTTCTATATATCCCCAAGTCCGGTCGACAACCTCTCGTCAAACTCCGATCATTATGCAGTTCCTCGCTATTGTCCTCAGCCTTGCGGCTACCTTCACCCTCGGCGGTGCAATTGATATCGGCACGTGTGATTCATCGCTCAAGGGATGGTGTTATTACAGGGGTGTAGGCTCGTTGTGTCCTAAGGGCGAAAGTTGTCTGTCCGGCTGCATCGTTGATACCGCTAGCGGTTATGCCGTAAGTAGCATCCTGCTCAGCTTTATATAAGGATGCCAGACTTTGCTCCTGGTGCTAACCACAATTATAGACGAGCTGCTATTAGGTTCCAAATAAAATCTGAGGGCCCACTAAGCCAGCATGCAGTTGGGAAGGGCGAAGAGTCAACGGCTCGCGCAGACAGAGTCACGCTATAAAAACCACTGTGCGACACCGACTCTACCTCGAAGTTATGAGCCTTACAGTCTATACCATATGGGGATATTACAACACGAGAGACAGCTAGATTTCACATTCTTAGGGTTTAGTGAAATACAAGTATGAACCCTATTTAGCGTACCTGATGCATGAACTCTATAGCACAATCACTATAACAGTTTACCCATATTCGTGACGGCCTAAGAAATGCTTCGTCTAATAGAGAGATCCAACGCAAAACAGTCACGGTTTCGTTGATGAAGTATCATTATAGAGATTTGTTATTGTGGGGACTAATGAAGTATAGAATGTAGTGGCGGTTGTGGCAGTCAAAGTTTTCGTCTTACAGGTGGTTATTGATTAGCCCTTGGGAGAAGTCGAGTGGTGGTAGACGAGACAGGTTTAGAATAGTAAATAAGTAGCACTGGTATCATCAAGCACACTTCGCGGAGGAGCTAGTTGTGTATGGCATTTTCGGGTTTCGGGTTTAACTGATCCTCATCCACAATTAGCCTAACTGATATCAGATCCCTGACCACCTCACCCGAAGAAAAAGTCGCTGACTCTTTTGATCCCTGCCAACTTGAAACTAGCCTGTTCTCTTCTTAAACCTGCACTTTTCCACAATCGTTTTCTCAATCTGACAAATAATACTCATACGTACTTCATTGCCCACAGAATGCGCCTCTCATCATCCCTCGCGGCGCTCATCACTGTGGCCGCGTTCTCCTCGGCGGCCGACGACAGTCCCACGAAGCTCGACGACTGCGGGTGCTGGCCCATCTATCAGGCCATGCTACGGTGCCAAAAGCTGAAAGGCTCGAACGCCGATACCAGGGAGTGCGTGTGCATCGACAACCCAGACGGCTGGTATCCGTCCATGGACGGCTGCCGCAACTGTTTGTCGCCCGGATCGCTGAAGGATGACTTCTTTGACAACATGTCACGACTCGTTACGCAGCTATTTGTCTCGTGCACCAACGTGGGCGGCGGCGTCACTAGCGATGGCACGAGCATATGCGCCAGCAACGCGTACCATGAAGCGTGCGTCTCGCTTGGCACGAATGGACGGCCCAGCTGGGCCAGCTATGAGGTGTATGAGTCCAAGACCAAGGGGAACTCATCGTATGTGCTGGATATTTCCGAGTATGGGGCCAAGGAGGATAAGAAGGCGTCCACGTCCAGGGCGGCTACGGCTACAAAGACGATAGTCGATACGACAGCTACCGATTTCGCTGGCACTACAGAAACTTTGGGTACTGCGTTGACCACCACTGCTAGCACAGAAGAGCCGTCTTCTGCTGGAAGCGAGACCTCAAATACTGGCTCAGAGACAGAGGTAGCTACTGCATCGGCCACGACGATCCCGAACTCAGCCATGGTGCTTGCAAGTCCCAGATTAGCAGCAGGTCTTATCAGCGGGGTGATGATAGCTGTGGCAGTCGGGGATGTGTTGCTTTAGTCTGTAAAGAAGCTGGCGCATAAAACGTCATTATGGAATATGCAAAGAAGGCTGGTTCGTACTTGGGACTGTTCGTCGCAAAGATGTTGATCAATATTGCTGTAGTCTAAGTTTATTCATAATGTCATCCAAAGGACTCGAATGATTTAGTTTCAATGCATGGCGAAAATCAGTGGCTTAGAAAGAATTCTACAGCCAGCTCCTTCGTGGATGAGAAAGACTTGTCCACTAGCAGGAACATGATCTAGGACGAACTTCCAACAATTCAATACCCATAAGCTAGCTCTACTAGAATCTTAACAATCAAGTTGGAAAACAAATAAGATAAATGCAGGTAAACCCGAGTTTTATGACTTTCTGACAGGCCATTTCCAGTACATATTAGAGCCGGCAACATCTGCCAAGGGATTACCATCACCATCTTTGCCCGTGCCATGTTGCTCGTCAAACCCGCATTTGATATAGAATTCATCTGTACCCAAGGCAGATACTACTGAAGCGCAAACATGTTCAGCCTCGGCCTGTTCAAGGCCCCATTGCACAAGCTTCCGTCCGATATTCTTCCCTTGGAAATCTGGACGCACCGCCAATCCTTCTAGATACCATGATTCAGAGCGCTTACCACTCCATATCGAGTCGAAGTGAGGGTACGCCCGCTCAATGATATCCTCTTCCTTCGGGTCGCACGCACGATTAGGCCAAGCCCAGGCGTGGATCTTCATGGCAACAGAAGACAAGGGCTTGAGGAGATTTCCTAAGAGAATAGTTTAACTTGTTTGAACAGTTTGAACCACACGAGATATTTGTAATAATATACTCACGAGGATCTAAAGACCAGCACTCAAGCTTCTGGCCCCCGTCCCCCAATCTTGTCCACTGCGCAATCCCGGCAATGACCTCCAGACCACTCTCATCTTTTCCCACAGCGACTAGCCATCGCGAGCGGTAGTCCCAAAAGTTCACGCGTGCCCGCCTCAGCCAGTACAAGTCTACATCGTCAGGATACTCGTTGCGATGGGGGTGTATGAGCTGGCCAAAAAGGTTATCCTCCCAAAATGCCTTTGCCATGAGATGGGCAATTTCAGGAAGTTCTGAGTAGCGCGCATCATGCAACACGATGTCTGACATAGTTCTTGTAGGTCAGCGGTCGACAGATTGAGGTTGAATGGTGCATCCATCTCATATGAAATGCACGTCCAGGAGCCTTATATCTCCCACGAAAATGGCTCGAGATGGTCTAGATCTGCTCGTGCATCACTGAGGCGAGGTTGGCATATTCCGATTAGCCCGCTTCAATCCTTGCTACACATCAAACGGGGCTACCAAGTTTGCTCATGACTGGGGAGTCTTTGGTGAGCCTGGCGTGACATGGATCACTCCCATGTACTTGCAGGTCCAGCTCCACCACCCAACGGAACTTACATACATACCCATGTAACCATGTTAGCGTGTCTAGCATGTTTATCTTTTGTCCCAAGGAGCCCGCTCTGCTCAGTGTGTTGACACTCAACGTTTGCTGATATATTGGCCATCTTCATACGTCACCTTCCACTCCACCTCCTTATTGATAATCATCTCTTGGCTGCCAGCCCTGGAAATCCGCCCTTCTTCAGACACATTATCCTCAATACTCTCATGTGCAGCCATTGAGTGATTGGAGACCTGTTCTGGTCTCCAATTGTGTGGTCGGGTATAGGCTGCACTAGGCATCGATCTCACTGCAGCCGCAGACGAGGGAGCTACAGAACGACTGTTCCCAAGTGACTGAAGTGCGTACGCCTTGCTTGACCCCGACATGGTAAGATCAAAGGCTACTGGAAATCCCATTCCAATGGAAAACGATTTCAAAAAGTTCTTCAGGTTCGGCACAGTGGCAGAAATAAGAGACCAAGCGATCATGATCTGTTGACAGAGCAGGGCCTTTGTAACTTCGAACTGAGGCTCAGCAGAGTTTGAATATGCTGTAGAGTACACAAAATGAACGGCTGAGATGGCGACGAGCGGTAAACGAAATGAGAAAGCCACGATGACCTGGCACTTGCGGGTGAATGAAATGTTGACGGACCAGGACAATTGCACAACTAGCAGCCAGGTGCAGACTTCGGTCAGGATATCAATCGCTGAGATGATTGTCCAACGTGCATTCTATCATCGATTCTCTGATTAGGCAACTCATAAATGGTCAGGGGGCTGCAATGTGTCTTCATACCTGGTTTGGGCATTGCTTGACGTTATCGAGAGTTAACAAAGTGTCGGCGTGGCAGTTCACAAGCCAGGCCACACAGGAGCCGACACCCCATACTGTAGTTAATACCATAAGTCCGATACAGAACGGCTTGTTCTTCCCGGGCTTGGAGCCAACGATGCGTAGGATGAGGGCGAGTACGGAGCATTTGGCCAGGCTGAGGGTCAGAAGGCCAAGAATACCGGCCGCGAGAGTAGACTGGTAGGAAAGTGTCAGCAAATGACAGTTGTGGCAAGGTATAATACTCACCTTCGACGATACCTTCCATTGCTCTGGAGTAGTGATGGAGTTGAACTTGGATAGGCCATTACTCAAGCCAACAAAGACGACAATTGACTGAGCCAAATGGAAGATCTGGGCGATGACCAGGTAAGTTGTCAGTTCATATATATACTAGTATCCAGCTTGAACAGACAGCCTCACCGTCGCCAAAGCAAACAGAACATCGTCCAAACCAAACATCCGATACTTGACGTACACTCGTGACAGAGCTACAAGCACACTGTATATCAGCGACAGTACTGTTACGATCCACAGCTGTCCGGCATGGTCATTGAAGGTAACAGGGGAGAATCGATTCGAGCTGTCGGGGTCTAGTATTGCTGAGTCCATAGTCGTAGACGACTCGGTCGCATTTGAAGATTGACGAGCGAAATATGTCGCATTGCTCAGGATACGAGGCGCCTACTCTTTCAAGAGGCAACGGATGACTATTAAACTTGGCTTTCACCCTTGCGGCATACGCAGGTACCAGCAATATGAGCTGGAGTGTTGAGTGTCGATACTGCAAACCTATGCACAGTACCTGTCCTTCTAATTTCCGACCTGTCAACATCTCATCCGCGCAAATGTCCGCAGATTTGTCCATTCACATGTGCAAGGTACTCTTACTAACAGCTTACCATCCATTGTGGCCCCCTGTCGGAAGATCCGAGGCCAGGGCCAACGACTCTTCCTCGTAAACAATGTGAGGAGGCGGCACGGATGAGATATAATTACCCTGCAGTCACTGAGCAATCAGACACACTTGCATGTGAGTGTTGGTACAGGCCGAATAAAATGGCCAGATGTCTCTCGACCTTCTTACTAATGTTACTACACGGTCCAGCAAAAGCCGAGAATGTTGTCAACACAGTCACTTGATCGACGAGTACGTAGTGTGTAGTTCGAATAACGTCGAATCCATAGAGAAACTCAATAACTCTACCACTTTGCATTGTAAGCTCTTCCTTGGAGACATCACTATGGGTTCGTTATAGACTACGCAAGACAAATCTCAATACGATTCCGGAATATTTCCAGAACTCGACACAGTCCAAAATCTGTGTCTTGTGTCCGCCAAGCTTGTAGCCGAGCCGAAGTAACATTTGTTGGTCGCTCGCTCTTTATTCCATGGCTGTCTTACTCCATGGATACCCTGACGAGATGAAGCGAGATAATCCCACTACCACGCTGTCTAGGATGCATCGATCGACACAAACTACATAGAAACCCTTGGAGCTCTGTGGTTGAATAGTTTGTCCCCGACTCCGTGAATCACAGCTGGCCATGATCTTCCGGAGTGTGAGCCGGCGATCCCCGTTCGGCCCAGGTACCATCCAGGCCAGGGTATCTCAAGGATGTAACGGGATGAACAGGCCATGCAAGCAACAACTTGTTGGATCGGATGTACATCCTAAATCGTGTAGCATTGCTCCACTCGTCGTGGCTGTTATGCCGCACTCCTGCGTGTCTTTTACCGAGCCTGTTGCAGGTTCAAGTTTGCATTTCTCTTCCTCGTTATTTGCGTTCCTGTCTTCTACCTTTGTTTGGTCTCGGTTCTGTCTTCAATTTTATGTTTAACTGGTTAGGTGACACCGCTAATATGTCGATCGACCAAGACAAAAGATCGCTCGACGTTCAAAATGCCGCCATCGACACGAACGACAATGTTGACGAGAAGAGAGGAAACGCGGCCGATCGCGCCGACATGTATCGTATGGGAAAGGCCCAGGAAATGACCGTTCGTACAACAAACACCACGATCCTTTGTCGTGATCAAGACGAGCTAACGCGGCATAATGCAGAGAAACTTTCGCTTCTTGTCTATTTTTGGCTTCTCCATGATTCTAATGGCGTCGTGGGAATTCTCTCTGAGGTAAACTCCCCACCAAGAATGCTCTGGTCATCGGATAGCTAGCTGACTTGGGTTGTTACTTGAAGTGTTTCTACCATTGGACTGGTTAACGGCGGCACTGCTGGCCTGATCTGGATGTTCTTCGTATGCTGGATGGGATTTTTACTGGTCAACACTTCTATGGCCGAGATGGCTTCGATGTGAGTATCATTTCCCACTCACCAAAGCCAGCCTGTTGACGCGGATTTCTTTTGCAGGGCACCTACGACGGGAGGACAATATCACTGGGTCTCCGAGTTCGCACCGCCACAGCATCAGAAGTTCATTAGCTACCTCATGGGGTGGATGTGTGTACTCGGGTGGCAGACATCGTGTGCTTCATCGGCCTTCATCGCCGGCACCCAGATTCAAGGCCTTGTCGTCCTGAACTACCCGAATTATGTCCCCGAACCCTGGCACGGCACACTTATTACGATAGCTGTAGCTGCTTTCTCGGTCGTCTTCAATACCCTGCTGGCCAGGAAGTTGCCCTTGATCGAAGCTATAGTCCTGGTCATCCACATCTTTGCCTTCTTCGGCATCCTCGTTACTCTCTGGGTGCTGTCGCCCAGGGCTGATGCAACGGCTGTTTTTACAGAGTTTAGCGATGGTGGCGGCTGGAACAGTCTTGGAGGATCAACACTGGTCGGCATTCTTGCAGGTGTCTTACCGTTACTGGGTGCAGATGCTGCTGTGCATATGTCTGAAGAGCTACGTGATGCCAGCCGTACTCTGCCACGTTCCATGATCATGACAACGGTCTTCAACGGTGCTTTCGGATGGATCATGGTCATCACATATTGCTTCTGCATTGGCAACCTTGAAGAAGTCATCATGTCGCCAACAGGATACCCTTTCATGCAGGTTTTCTATAACTCGACCCAGTCAACGAGCAGTGCTACAGCCATGGCGTCCTTGATCGTGGCCATGACGGGCTTCTCCAACCTGACCATGGTGGCCACATCATCGCGTCAGCTCTTTGCTTTTGCCCGAGATCATGCTGTCCCGTTCAGTCCATGGTTCTCAAAGGTACCGGCTGGATGGGATGTGCCCATCAACGCCATTTTAACAACATTTCTAGTAACAAGTCTTCTTTCTCTGATCAACATGGGCTCGGCTGTCGCACTCAACTCAATCACATCCTTGGCAACAACAGCACTCTTGTCTAGCTATATAGTATCCATCGGCTGTATGATCTGGCGGCGATGCACGAACAGCCCGCTTCTGCGATCCAAGTTCAGCCTGGGCAGATCGGGTCTCGCTATCAATATTGCCTCCGAGGCTTTCCTTATCGTCATTTTCGTTCTGGCATTCATGCCCGGTAACCCGAACCCCACGGCATCAGAGATGAATTGGAGTATTCTGATTTATGGAGCTGTGGCATTATTCTCCTTGATATACTACTTTTTCCGTGGAACGCACCGTTACGAAGGCCCAGTGGCCTACGTCCGAAAGCTTGATCAGTAGGGGGTACCACAACTCCTAATAGTGTAGTCTAGATCATCAACGAAAATCCATTAACTGGCCATACTAATCACAGTGTGCTGGATTAGTGTGTGAGAGTGGCGAAACTGTCGAAACTTGATCATGATAGTATATGTGTGCTAAACAATTCTGGTAGCACGATAAATAATGTTAATTGGATGTAGTCCAGCTTTCTGCTATGGGGTAGCTTATGAGGCTGATAGCTCAGTATAATGCCACGGGGTCATCAAAAAGGGTGGATGCTGTGCCTGATAAATCCTGGTCAGACTTCATTCCGCACAAATTCTGTACCCTAACTTATCCAGCTGGTTGGCAAACTCACATACTGGCGTTCTATGGGTAACTTGACGATATGGCTGGTTCTAGGCTATGTGTAGGCTGAGTTCTGGTCAGTTATGAATGAAGCCTCCATATCTATATGGGCTGGTGTCTTGTCCTTCACAAACAAAACCCTCCGAGAAGGTCGTACATCATGACATCGCCCGGTCTTTGGTACTAGAGAATTGGCCATGCGTGTGGCGATCAGTACCGCGCTGCCGCGTTATCCATTGTCACGGGGCCGCACTGGCCGTTCCTCCGAGGCACCCCGGGCCAAGCAAGCTCCACTTTCCTCCGAACGGATCGGAAAGTCGTCGGTCTTGGGTGAGCTATTCCAACAGCTAAAGCGCGCTTGGGCTGCTAAGTTAGCTGGTAAATGATTGGTGTGATTAAGAGGGAATCTGCTCGAAGCGAGGTTATAACATCCGGGGGTGACACTCTCGATCAGCAGATCAAGACAATGATGAGGTGGTGGAGGCGCGTTCAATTACTTCTAAATCGAGTATGGTATGGTCAGTGGAGAGCATTACTTACGTATGAGTGTTATGACTCTTTCCTCCGAGTCTTTGGGACAACATACACTGTACCTTTAGCAATAACACAAAGACATCATCAACCTTGCGAATGAAGATCAAGCGCAGCGTCGGTCCGCTTGACCAGCGCAAGAGATTGACCCGTTGTCAACCATGTGCCCAGAGGCGCATCAAGGTACGTGAAACCAACACCTCACACGCGACTTTGCTTGAGCTCACGCACTATGAAAGTGTCAGGGTGGCTCTCCCTGCGAATACTGTATTCGCATGAAGAAAGATTGCCTGCCCCAGGCTAACACGACCAGCGAGGTGCTTTTCATCAGCTCTACACCCGCTAAGAAACCGGTGCAAGTTGCGAGACTACCTATGCAAGCCAGCACGCACTCCCGTATTATCTATATGGATTATTTTGCCCTGTTCATGCAGCGTTACCAATTTACACCAGATTTCACCAATGTCGCTGCTGACCTTCCGTCTCTCCTCCCAACATACCCGCCACTACAAGAAGCAGTAGTGGCAATTGGCGCACTTGAAGCCAGCAGACGAGCAACTACTTACCACTGGCATGCAGGTTGATTGGAATATGTCGTCTATCTCAGGTGAAGCTGCACATAACTCATAACAATCATCAACTTTGCTCGAGATACATCTTCTTTTGGTTTTATCGTATCTATAAGCCGTATTTTCGTGAACTACTGGGATCTTCAACGTGGCAGCGACTGGAAAGCTCGGCTCTCAGTCAAGAACTTATAAGCTATATATCCGGGAGTATTTGTGTTGTGACAAGGGCTCATTGATGCCCGCTCGAATGCTCTAAGCAATCTCGTCATGAGCCGGTGCCTTTCTCCATATCATTCCGCTGGCTATTGTGAGTGCAAAGTTGAGAAGTTATTCTTGCTGAAAAGATGGACTGATCATAACACAAGACATCTCTCCAGCTTAATAATGCGTCGTCACTCGTACATAGGGAGATGTTGGAACTGATAATAAGCCAGTTGTATGACCGCGCAAGAACAGCAACCTCGTCGTGTTGTAGAGGTGTTCAATTTGAAGTTCTACCTTTGTGCGTTTTCTGACTCATAAAAAAGAACTGAGCAAACTACACGAGAACGTATCAAACAGCAATCAAAAATCGCAAATACACACAAAAAGCCCAGCCATCAGTGTACTTGTTCTGTCTTGCCAACAGTAACCAATCGCCTATTTGTGACTTCGTTTATGCTCACTTCTCTTGCTCTTCTCGCTTCGGCGATGCTTCTTGCTACTCGAAGACTTGTTTGAGGATTTGCTCATGATAGAGATGGCATCTGAGTCATCCCTAGGCTTGACCGGCTCCTCTGGCAATGGCGCTTCCTCGACGGGCTCAGGTTGGACATCCTCATCCCTGGGCTGTTCATCCTTGGATTCCTCGTGCTCACTGGACACCGAGTCTTCCTTTTCCGGCTCAGGTGTGGGTTCCTTGGGTGTATCAGTGCCTCCAATAAGTCTGGGCACGCTTTTGCTCAGACCTCTATTCACCTGCATCGCTGCTATGGTGGTGCAAAGTCCTCCAATACCGAGGACTGCTAGGGGCAGGTACTCTGCGCCTCTGACTCTTGCGGCTATAGTGGCGCACACTGCTCCTACACCGAGGGTTCTCAGGGATGGGAACGTTGCGCCCTTGACTCTAAGAGTGAAAGCCGCGCCAGCTAGCGATGCTGATATACCTCCGAGGGCTGTGCTGACAGTTGCCGTCGTCTTCCACTCACTCTCTTCGCGGATGGAGTTTTCCACGTGCTTGAGAAGCAGGTTGGCTGGGTAAGTCTCGTGAGTGGGTAGATTTACCCAGACATAGTTGCTGCCACTGCGAGTCTCGCCATGGATGACAAGGTCACCTAGGTCTGGAAACTCGAGGGCGTCTCTGATCGACATTGGTCGGGAGCTGGGGATGAGGAGGTGAAACATTGCCGAATTGGCACGTTTTCCTAGTCGCTTTCGAATGAACCGCACAAAGGCAACTAGGGCGTCGAGATTGTCGGAGAAGCCAAGGAAGTTGCTGGGCAGAGGCTTGTCCTGCACGAGATCGTAGAAGTCTGTATGCCACTCGGGGTCGGGGTGATAGAGGACATAGAGATGCCTATCCGAGGAGGCAGATCTGCACTGACGTGTCATGAATCTGTAGACGTGACCTGCGAACTTGGAGGGCTCGCTCTGATCAACCCAAGACTCGGTCTCCTCAGGCGGCTCAATCCCCACATTCTGAAGGTCTGAGTCATAGATGACGCTAAGATTATTTGTGCCGAGTTGAAGTCTCGTCAAGAAGCGCTGTAGAGGCTTTGACCATTCCCCGTTGCGACAGACTTTGTCGACGCCCCTGATGTGAGCGTGAACCGTGGGAACATACGGGCGAGTGCCCTCGTCCTCGACCTCGGCGGCGTCATCGCCGGCTTCGCCGGCCTCGGCATCCATCGACTTGGCTTGGGCTGCTTTGAGCAGTAGGAAGGCCTCCGAGTTGAAGGGAATCTCTGCCAGCTGCTGCGGTACCTCGGCGCTCTTCCCGGCGCCTGTGGGAATGGGGGCGCTGCGGGCTGCCTCACCAATCCTTGCCTTTTTGAGGCCGCGTGAAGGCTGGCTAGGACGAGATGTGTCGGTGCCATTCCCAGGCTCACTTGAACCCTGGCCGGCGCGTTTCTTGCGCGGAGGCTTGCTCTCGGCTGCGCCCATGGTGAGATGCAGGGCTGTTGGCTGATGGTCTGATAGACGTTTGAAGCTCTAGGCGGGCAGAGTCAGTACCAGGATGTCCCTCGAGACCAGGGAGGGACGTACCTAGCGTTGGTACGTAGTAGTCAGATCTGTTCTGGTATGGTGAGTCCGCTCGAGTGGTTCGTTGCAGATCGCGGGTTTAAAGGTATCTCGGGTAGAGTTAAAGCTAAGAATTATCCAAAGTCCCGAGACCCGGATCACCATTAGCTAATCAGGTCTTATGTCAGGCACGCACATGGCCCCCCTATTGTGGACTGATTCCCACCAACCAGAGAAGAGTAGGACCCGCTGACGCAGCATGGATTAGGCGGTGTACAAAGATATACGGGACTCTCTTGAGCTGGACAGAAATAGCCGGACGCTTCACACATAGTTTTTGGTGGGAATCTGATCAGATATTTGTAACACATCATCGGTTCTCCCTCGACTTCCAACCACCAACACATGATGTGGCGAGGGCTTCACCGCCTTTAGGCTTTTGGCTTTGGGCACTTGATAACTCACTCGCCAACTCATCTCCTGCGTGGCATAGTTGACCCAACTTTCCGCCGCGGTCATGCCCAAAGATAGACGAGAGCAAGCATCAACCATGCAGATTGATCGAGCAGAGAGGCCTTTGCTATATATTCTCTGTACGTGGGGCCAAGCTCGGTGAACTAAGCTGTGGAGGTTATACCATCGAGAGGACTGCGTGCTGGAGCAATCCATTCAACTGGCGCGTCCAAGCTATAATTGAGAAAGCCATCTTGTTCTTACACTTGATGGATCTCCGGCTGTGTAATCAGCGAATACTGCCGAAAGAGTATGTATAGCTATTGTACGTCGAGCAGATGTGTCCGTGGCAACCCTATACATGGAATTTAAGCTAAATATGGCTGTATTTTCTACGTCGACTCGAGCCTCTGCCCAATTCCTCGGCGTGCGGATAGGGCGGCTTTAATCACGGGGCAGCGATACGGAGTAGGAGCCTGTCACAAAGTCGAATGCTATAGCCAGCGCCAAAGAAGGAATTATTCAACAGGTCAAGAAGTTGACGGATAGCACAGGATGTGGTTCTGATATTGAGGTGGCTCAAGGTTTGTATCCTGTTCGGTTGTGTCATTAGTCCTATTTACCTCATTCGTCCTTCCCTCTCACTTGAGACTTGAAGTAGTGGACCCCAAGAGCTCGTCGACCATCAACTGACAACAGCCCAAGTATTGTGTCGGGTCAACCAATAATGAAAGCTGCTCAGCTGTCAGGTGCTGCGTTACTTGGTCAATCTTCTGTAGCGACTCGATCAACGATAGATCCTCCTCGACAGCAGTCACACATGCACCATAGACGACCTCGTGGGCCTCTTGTCGTCCTATAGACTCAGCCAGTTTCATCATGACAGCTTCAGCGACTATAAGTCCCCGTGTCGACTCGAGATTAGCTTTCATTGCGCCCGCATTGACCTGTAGGCCTGAGAGCGCAAAGGTTGCTTGGTGAAGGGAACCAACTGCCGAGATGAATGCGACTGGAAGCGATGCCCACTCTAGATGCCAAGGGCCTGAAGCTCGCTCAAAGTCTGATACCATCCCATCTAGCACCAATCCTGCTTGTGCGCGAAGAATTTTGGACTGTGCTAGGATAATCTCACTTGAGATGGGGTTTCGCTTCTGAGGCATCGTCGACGATGCTCCTCGGTGAGGTACAAAAGGTTCAGCAACCTAGGAGTTGACTCTGATTAGCCTGGATTTGGCGGATCGATTAGCATGGACTTACCTCGTTCAGCTCGTTGGAGGACATGATGATAAGATCCAAGGCAATTTTGCCCAAGGACCCTCCAACCAATGCCAAAAAGTTGACGACTTCGGCAATGGTGTCTCGAGCAACATGCCACGTTATAACAGGATCCTTGAGGCCCAAGATAGCTGACAACCTCTTTCGCACCCGGATGCCGTTATCCGAGCTACCGAGCGAGGCCAAAGTCCCAGCAGCACCACCGAATTGTACAAGCAGACATCGTTCCTTGATCTGCTGGAGGCGTTCAGCGTGGCGACGTAGTCCAGAAAGCCAGACGCCGCATTTGTATCCAAATGTTATAGGTAAAGCATGTTGTAGATGTGTGCGGCCTGCCATCGGTGTATCGCGGTATTTGGCGGACATGGACTCGAGGGTTCTACTTAATTCGTCCATGAGGCGTTCCACGATTGACATACCATCCTTGATCTGTAGTTGAGAAGCCAAGTCCATGATATCTTGGGTGGTAGCGCCCCAGTGAATAAACCCAGCTTGGGTCCTATTAGCCAAGCCTGTTTTTTAAGTCTCATGGTAGGTATGCTCTTACACTGCTGTTGAGGAACCCAAGAAGCCATTTGCTCAACGAGACCAAGAATTGGATACCCTACAACCTCGGTCCTTTTGGCTAGTAAAGGCCAGTCGATTTTTGCTACATCGGAATGGTCGCGAATGACTTTGGCAGTCCCTGGAGGAATCACGCCCTGATCTTCTTCAGCCTGAGCTAAGGCGCATTCTGCCTGGATCAGCTTTGATACATATGATTGCTCAGAGAAGCAGTCTCGGATCTCTTCAGTTCCGAAGGTGTCTCTGAATAAGGTGCTGTCAAAAACTGTAGCAGCGGCCATGGTAGCGTAGTGGGTAAGTTCGTCAAGGCTGTGGAAGAGAGAAACAAATAAGTTATGGAGCTGTGGTCTCAAGCCCAAGGGTGTCGAAGCTTATGTACTGATTTAGGAGGATAGGTCCACTGGAAGGTTTTCGTCCATGACGCAGCGCACATGGAGACAAACCAATGATGATTCCTATCTTATCGTTATTGTTTCATCTTACAGGATTGTGGAGGCCTTCAACATCGCTTAGAGCGGCATAAGCATGAATCGCGCAGACGGAATAACGGAGTAGCGGGATAACAGCGTAGAAGTCTTGCCCCATAGTTAACAAATGTGACAACCTTGGATGGTTTTTGGGGGTATAATAGAGACTTAAGACGATGTTTAACAAGCATTCTTTTTTAATGAATGAAAGTAGTAAGAACAGCCACGTTTATTAAGAAAACGAGCTCCATATAATTGATTAAACTTGGTCTCAACGATATTGCCACTTGCTAGGTACATATAGTTTGTCTATTACGGACCGACTTTTGCGAGATACTGGGTACCTTAATACAATGCAGAGGCCAGAAAAAAGATGGTAGAAAGAACGCATATACTCGCGTATCAAACAGTAACTGAAGGAGTATCCAACATAAGTCAGATCATGTAGGCGAGGAAGACGAGCAAACGCAATATAGTAAGTTAGTTATCGATATCCAAACCTTGAGAATATTCGGCGGCACTTTCACACTAACGTGAGACGGGGTTTCGGCAAATGTCTCCCAGCGAAGACAAACCTCAATGCCGATACAAAGCTGCAACTTCTCTATCCGCGACCGGAGCGCCAAGTGATGAGCCAAGAACTTGGCATGACGTTGACAATTGGCGGGGTCAAACATCTCTGGATAGCTCTCCCCGCGTAGTAGGTAGTTAAGGTTATCTAATTTGTACGGGGGTAGAGGTACTAACGTTAGTCTAATGTCGAAATAGGAAGCTCGGAAGTGAAACGATCAAACCCTTGCTGCTTAGCATCAGGAAACGCTGATACTCGACCGGGGGATAACTGCCTTTCCATGGATGCTTGACCCAGAGTGTTTGTGTATAAAAACCCACTTGGATCCAACTGTTGACAGACAAGTACGCACGCTGCAGCCATGCATCTCCTTTCTATTACAGCCCTCATCGGCAGCGCAGCCGCCCAGTTATCTTACGCAGACAACAAGGTGCCCTTTGAGAGAGACCCCGAGATAATCACAGCCAACTTTCCCGACGTCGAGGGAGATCTCTACTCACCTGTGTTCCTGCACCCAAACGATGTTGCCCCAGGTTTTGCAAATGGAACTTCTGCACCAAACTCCCAGAAATCGCTCGAGCAGTTCCTATGGACGCTGGCCTCTCGTAATGACTGGATGACATATCATAATCCCGTCTTTACATCTGAAGAGGGTCGCTCCATCCCGTATGTCGTCCTCTCCACGTCCAAGTCGTTGCTGCAGTCGACGTCTGAGACCAGCAGCAATGGTACCAACAAGGTTCGCGTATGGTTGCAAGGCGGCGTTCACGGCAATGAGCCCGCGGGAGAAGAGGCTCTGCTGGCGCTTCTCGGAAAGATGGATGCTGAACCTGAATGGACGCTCTCAATCCTGGAGAAGCTCGATATTATGGTGTTACCGCGGTATAACCCCGACGGATCAGCCTATTTCCAGCGATTTCTAGCCACGAGTTTCGACCCGAACCGAGACCACACCAAGATGGCATCTCAACAGACTATAGACGTCAAGGCTTTGAACCTCAAGTTTAACGCCCACGTCCATCTTGACTGCCACGAGTACGGTGCCCGACGCGAGCTGGTTGCCGAAAACAAGACATATGTGCCGATGCAAGACATTCAATTCTCAGCCTTCAAGAACCCAAATGTCCACTCTAAGATCCGCTCTCTCGCTGAAACCCTTTTTGTAACCAAGGTTGCAAGCGCCCTCCGAAGCAAGAATCTGACCACGAACGGCTACGTGGTCGCCTCACAGACAGAAGATGGAGGAGGTATTCGTCTACAGGATTTCGTCACCGATACACGCGGCGAGGTCACCGTATTCTTAGGCCAAGGCTTGGCCTTCCTTTCGGAAACACGCGGTATTGGGATTGGCGATCAGAACTTCAAGAGGAGAACGACAGCCGGCTTGACTGCTGCTATCAACGTGGTCCAAGTTGCTGCTGATAACGCTGAGCTTGTCTACGACACAGTTGAAGCTGCGCGTGCCGATTTTATCACAAACGATCAAGAGATCATTGTGCGAGAACAACCACGCTGGGAAAATACTACATGGCCTTTCATCGACACACAAACAGGCCAGGTAACCGATGTTCCTGTCTTCTTCGGCAACAACACGCCTCCAGAGTATAACCTCACGCGCACCCGCCCGTCGGCATATATCTTCAGCCGCGCGTGGTCCTCTGCCGCCCTCCGTCTCCGAGCAGCAGGCGTCTTAGTAAACGAACTGGCGGTTGACTTTGAAGGCAAAGTCGAAGCCTATAACATAACGCAGGCGATGCTCGCGCCTGAGAAGTACGAGGGTATCGCTTTAACCAGTGTTAATACAGAGATGTTTACCAAGACCATGAAGTTTCCGGCTGGTGCTTATTGGGTTAGTACAAAGCAGCAACATGCTGCGCAGGCGTTTGTTCGGTTGGAGCCGGAGCATCCGGATGGATTTGTTACGTTTAATATTCTGCCCGTCAACACGGGGGATGAGTATCAGGTTTATCGGATCCCGGCTGCTTAGATTCTAGTCCAGTTATTGCAATTATACTACATGGGGCATGAATGACCCGATAATTCATTTGGGGCGGTCAACATGAGAAATGATTATGTGCCATGGCCCTCCGGTGTTTCACTTGGCTGATACTTATAGTAAAGGTATAGTATACTAGACTAGAATGTTAAGTAGTCATGCTGACCTTCAAGTGGAGGGCTCAGGCGTAGAAAACTCTTCAACTTTGCAATAGCACATGCATCCCCCTCTAGGGTCCCGGTGATATACTTGTTTACCCACGCCTGTGTCCATCCACCGGCAAAGTCGATGAGCCAAACATTTTCATCCGGATCGACGCATACATTGGCTGCTTTTCCGTCGCCCCAGAAGAGCCCAACATCATGTAGAGCATCCACAGTCTCCACGATCTGCTTGAACCACCTCTCTCTTACTTCAACTGGTATAGATGCCATGTAACGTGCCGCTTCTTGCAGCGTGTTGCCATAACGGCTGGGGGGGATCCAGTCACGCAAAAGTCCGATGATTGCTCCAGTCTCAGCGTGCGTTGCATACCCTCGGATCATTGGGATACGAATTTGAACTCCAGAGTCGACAAATGATTTGGCAATTTTATCCAGGTTGATTAGTTCTTGCTCCAGATTTGTAAACTTGAGACCATTTTTGTAAGCCTTGCAGAGCATAACCTGTGAGCCGGCTAGCACCTTGCAGGCCCCAAAACCTGCATCATACCTTTTCATGATGGTGATTTCCTTTGAAGTGTACCTGGGAAGTGTTTCATCGGCTTCGAAACCGGCCTGGAAGTTGGGGTCAGGCTCAGTGTCATGACGAGGCGTCGCCGCTTCTCTGGGGCTGATTGGAATCAGAAATGCGGCATCGTGAATGGTTTGGAGGCAAAAGTCGAAAGTTTCTGGGTAAAGCTCGTAATGCAAGTCCTTGGGGGGTTGAAAGGGGGTTTTTCGTGGCGGTGCAACCTCAGACAAGGGAATCTTTCCTATATCGAGGATGATTTCCGCAACCTCGTCAACGATATCCTGGTAAATGATCTTGTCATCTGGATCGAAGAGATTTAGATCCACAGACTCGGACAGCAGCTGGATTATTCGATCCTCGATGCAAGTTGTCCCACTTGAATCGATTGGTTCATGGGGGCTCCCGAAGATTGAGAGGATGATGCATTTGCCGTTGTATTCGAACCTGATATCGGCCTTATCTTCGTCTTCATCGACATCCAGCATTTGCACGATGAATTCAGAAAACTCGACTTGTCCGTCCATGGCTTATATGAGGCGATTAGAAGCCATGTAGACGTTTTATGGTGCGTTTTCACGGCACAAATCTTAGCTCGGGAGAATAGCATCTCAAAATCACACGACTCAAGTCACGTGCATCGAGTCTCAGCTCAACCTTTCTGTTATCGATTGTGCGTTATTCCTTGTAATAGAATAACATATCAATTGTTGTAGCCTCCAGCCATTACCTGATGCTTCAAGCTTTCCACTTTGGATTCCCTTTTTTGGTCATACGTTTGAAGATAGATGCAGCAAGGTGCATATTACCTGATCGCATGACCACTTGTCAGGTGTGCATGATCAGTAATATCAATTGTTACTCACAAAATGACAGATAGAGAATGGCCCTGGCCCCTACTTATAAGCTCAGTGGACACGAACGTAAATAAATACCGATACTCTTGTTAACAGAAGGAATAAAAGTACATGTAGATGGTTAGCCGTATGGCATATCTGAGGAGGTACTGAAGCCAAAAGCTTTAGTACCGGCAGATTATCACATTGCAATGCTAGCTTCTCCATAGAATAAAATCCTAGTATTTGATTCATATCGGAGCCTCTCTCTGTCATCCAAAGTCTAGGTGAGCAAGGGAAACGCTGTCAGATACGGGTCTCGCATTGGCCTTATTTATGACAGTTAGAAAACCTTCACCAAGGGTAACCCGGACCATCTCCGCTGAACCCTTGGTATCTCTCGGATATTTTGACAAAGAGATCGCAGATAGCAAGTATCAGGGCAATAAAATGGCAGATAACAACGTGGGTGACAAGCTTCCCCTTCTGGTGGCGTATACCGGTATCGGGTGCTCGTGAACATGTCATACTAGTAAGGGTGCCTTGGGTGATGTCGCCGGCACTGTATGAGCTATTGCTTGTCTCCAGCTGTTGTTATCATCTCTTTTGCTCGTTCTCTAATTCATTTGCCCAGGATACTCAATATTAAACCACTATTCGCAAAAGATATGGTCATATGATATTGACCTAGGTGAACTTGAGTCATTGTAATATCTCGTATCTCTTGACTATACAAGCAGTAGATTTAATCATAAGAGTTACTTAGTTGGATGCTCTTGCGGTGGAGCCTTGAGTGAAACCGACGAAGCCTAAACTAGCGAACATAATCGTGCTCAAAAGGCGGAAGATGCCCATTGACCTCAAACCCTCATTCCAGAGTAGAACACCATCAACCAGCCCGAGGTAGGCGGTGGCAGCCAAGAACGTGTCAACTACGTCGTAGCGGCGTCTCGTGTAGAAGAAAAACATGAGGAGACCGAGAGTAGCAGTTCGAGCATTGCCAACGTGCCAAACAGGCCAAGTTTCTGGCACGTCGGCAATTCGAGATGGCAAGCCATACTGAAGCATGACGCTGCGCGTACCACCAAGGAGGGGCCAGATCGTGCCCCAGCATTGTGCCCCAGCAGCAAACAGCGCAGGTATGTGGCGATACTGGAAGTCTTCAAACATTATGAGGACAGGTCGCTCGTGGAGTGGCGGAACTCGAGTTGAACTGGGAGTCGACGTAGTGATAGCGCTAGCCAAAGATATATGATGACTGTGACTGGCAGGCTGTGAGCTTGGAGTGGACGTTGACGATAGAGTGAGTAATAGTACTCCGTAACGTTACGGAGTATAGGTATCCGTAGAGGTTCATGTGGGGTCGATTTATTCCAAGCGAGCTGATATAGCTTCGCCGACGCTTAGGCGAACATGCTTAGTCATGATCTACATGGGTACTACCCCCTTCAGAAGTGTGGTAACCCGACATGTGGGTAAAGATTAACTGGGGGTTAGTCTCGTGGTCCAACTAACGTTGGTGCATATGCGTGTCTTGCTGTTGTTGCAGTTCTTCAAGAGTTCATCCGTTTCAACTTGAAAATGCAAGAGGTCTGTACCCATTCCATCACTTCATTCACAGTAAATTCTTTTAATAAAAAGCTGCTATAATGCCTGTTCGAAGCTGGGGATAATACAACTTTTGTGCAGATTTAGGTGCTTGCTGTGGCTACTTGCCCGTAATCGCTGGAATTGGACATACATGTATAAGCCTAGAACTCCAGAGAGCATACAGACGTGATGCATTCACAGAGACGTCTTTCAAGAAAAGGAAAAATGTCTTATTGAGAACTTGTCTTTCAAGGTTATAGTGTTTGTCTTATCGACGTTTAAGTCCTTATCTCATAGACACTATTAGGGTAGGCTGTTGAGGTTGTCACTCATACATGAGGGACGATGTTACCCGCCTCTGTATGTCCATGATTACAACCTTCTTGTCATGGCAATCGGAAGGCAGATCTACTGTAGTGGGACAGAGAAGCGGTTTGGGGACCTGTCACCTGATCTAGACTAGAAGAGATAAGAAATATGAACAAGAGCAGTATTACTGGTGCTTTGTCGATAGCTCTAAACCATAGCAGCATAAGTACATAGACGCCATAACCCTAAAGCATACGAGCAATTGCCCTGCATTTATTAAACAGGCAATAACCACAGCCAGCTTATGCATTGCAGATCATCAGCATGGACCTGTATAAACCACTTCCGTGACCCTCTACGCTAGACTTTCTCGTCATGCTCAATGTCAATTTTGGTTTCGTGCTTGACTTGCTCGGCGACTGTCGCACGCTTCTCCTTGTCGAACAGGTTGTCGACCTCCTCGAGAGTCAATCCTCGGGTCTCGACCCAGGCGCAGTAGACAAAGATGAGCATCAGCACGTTGAAGCAGCCGTTGACCATGTAAAACTTCCATCCGATGGCCTGCAGACCAAACGGGATGGCCATGGCTGCCAAAAGACCGCAGCATTTTGTCGTAAATGTGTAGAGACCCATGCCCACGCCTCGGATCTCATATGAAAGGACTTCGGGCGGGTATAGGACCGTGAGAGGCGTGATACCCCAGTTGTACGCCGCATTGTATAGGAAAATGACGGCAATGGTGCCGTAGATGCCCGACGTATTTTCCGAGTCACCGTATAGCTTTGTGAGTCCACCAAAGATAAACACAAACATGGTTTGGAGAGCCAGACTGATGAAGCAGAGCCATCTACGACCCAGCCAGTCGGCATACCATGATGAAACGACAGCAATGACTAGACTCCAGGACGCGAGGATGACGTTAATCTGGAGCTGAGTTGTCGGGCTCTCGATGCCTGCACCCTGAAGCATATCGCCAAAGTAAAACGTGATGATATTGGTACCCGGAAGCATGACAATAGCCGAGAAGGTGGCTGTGAGCAACAGGCGCTTTCTGTTGGACTTTTTTGCGAGGGCTTGGATAGGAGTGGTGTTGCGCGCTTTCTCCAAGGCAATTGTATCTGCGATCTCACGATACTGGACCTCAACGTCTTCAGGCACGCCTCCGTTGGTAATGGTGAGGATCTCAAGGGCTTCTTCATGGCGATCGTTACTTATTAGCCAGCGGGGCGATTCGGGGACGAATTGCAAGACGCCACAGCATAGAACGGCTGGCACGGCCTGGAGAAGACTTGGGATACGCCAGGCCCATGTGGTGCCGAGATCTTGAGTCTAAAGTTGGACACAGAGCAGGTTAGCCATCAGCTCACTCAGGATTTTTTCTTCATAGTGTTCGACTTACCCCGAAGCAGACACCAGCTGCCAGCAAAGTGCCGACTCCCCAGCACGAGTAGTACATGCCAAGAGCGAAGCCTCGGTAGGCAACAGGCGTGGTCTCAGCCACGAGCGTTGGCGCAGCCGTCTGGGCGAGACCCATACCTGCACCGACGATACAACGACCGACGATGAACATGGCGATGTTCTGGGCTGCGCCTTGGATGACGCCGCCGATGAGTGTCAACAGCGCTGACCAGTACACGCACTCTCGCCGTCCACGCCAGTCAGCCAGGAGGCCGGCAAAGGGGCCTATAGCGGCTCCACCGACATACGCAATGGCCGTGTTGAGGGACTTTGTCGTGGTCGTGAGAGTAAAGTAGTTGCTGTAAGTGGGCATAACATTGAGACTGCCCATCAGGGAGCTGTCAAAGCCCACGAGCTGGATGAATGTCAGAGGATAGTCTATCTGTCCAAGGAGCAGAACATACCACAGAGTCGACGGCTGACACGGCAATCAGAGCTGCCACAAGCCATTTCCTGTCCCGTGGGATCCAGCGCGAGAGCTTCTGGGAAGTCATTGTGGTGATGATGCTCTGTTGACTCGGGTGTATGAATAGTGTCAACGAAGAGTAAAGAGAGCACGATAAGATCCATTATTCTCATCGGCGGGGCCCCGCAATATGTATCACGACTGGCTCGTCGTCCATGACTCGTGAGTTTGGGGAAGCGAAGCTGGGGTCCCGATCCTCTCCGTCGGGTCGACTGATAGAGACCAATGAACCCCTGCTCTCTTAGCTTCTCTACTCCATATTCGCCTTTGGGAATGCTGCGGGGTTCGGTCCTCGCTGAACTAAGTGAAGCCCGAGTTTCCCGAGGAATTCCGATCTGTCATTGGGTAGTAGGACTAGCGAGGATTCTCCAAGGCGGTGAATTCCTACCTGGCTGTGGGTGGTATAACACACGATGATGCCACACAAGCAACGAAGGAAGCTACTTGAACCGAACATGATGATGCTTGGATGAGAAAAGAACACACCCAATCATGTCGAATCTCCCTGAAGACTACCTGCAACGCGTCTACGCTGGCGTTCTCGGCAAGCTGATCGGCGTCTACCTGGGCCGACCCTTTGAAAATTGGACATACCAGGAGATCCAGGCCAAGCTCGGAGACATCGACTACTATGTGCACGACAAGCTGGACGTGCCTCTGGTGGTCATAGACGACGATGTGTCGGGCACCTTTGCCTTTCTCCGCGCCCTGGAGGAACACGGTGCGCGCCCGGAGCTCTCGTCTGAGGAGGTTGGCAAGACTTGGTTGAACCAGGTGATTGAAGGCCGCAGCATCTTCTGGTGGGGTGGGAATGGCATCTCGACCGAGCACACGACCTTCCTCAACCTCAAGAAGGGTATTGCAGCTCCTCGCAGCGGCGCCGCCAGCACAAATGGCCGGACCATGGCAGAGCAGATTGGGGCTCAGATCTTCATCGACGGATGGGCCATGGTCGCCCCAGGAAACCCAACCTTGGCATCACGGCTTGCCGAGGCGGCAGCTCGTGTCAGCCACGATGGTGAAGCGGTGTACGCTGCCAAGCTGTGGGCGGCGATGGAGGCAGAGGCATTCATATCGAGCGATGTCGATCACCTCCTCGATGTTGGCCTTCGAATCATCCCTGCTGAGTCCCTCATCGCGAAGATGATTGCCGATGTCCGACGCTGGGTGCCAGAAGACGGCGACTGGAAACAGACACGCCAGCGGATCGAAGATAACTATGGCTATGACAAGTACCTGGGCATCTGCCATGTCATTCCTAACCACGCCATTATGATCATGGCCCTCCTCTATGGGGGTCACAGCTTTCACAAGGCTATGCATATCATCAACACCTGTGGATGGGATACCGATTGCAATTCCGGCAACGTTGGATGTCTGGTCGCTCTGATGCACGGCCTCGCTGGCTTTGAGGGTGGTCCTGACTGGCTGGGCCCTCTGGCTGATCGAGCCCTCATCTCGAGTGCCGATGGTGGTTACTCTATCAACAATGCCGCTCGCATATCCTACGATGTAGCCAACCTTGGCCGTCGTCTGGCAGGGCAGTCGGACATTCAACCCCCCAAGGATGGGGCCCAGTTCCATTTCTCACTTCCCGGCAGCGTCCAGGGCTTCCGAGTGACAAGGCATGGACATCTAGTTCACGTTGCTCAGGGTCACATCGATGGCATCGACAGCCTTGGAATTTATGCTAAAGGTCTGTCTGGTGCAGATGGTGCCGCTGAGGTCATGACAGAGACGTTCACCCCACTGGAAGTTCTCCAGGTTAACAGGAACTACGAGATGATGGCCTCACCTCTCGTCTACCCTGGTCAACAACTCACGGCCGAACTGCACGCAGCCGAGGGCAACGCGGGTAGCTTCAGTGTATGCCTCAGAGTCAAAGCATACAACGAGGAGGACGACTTGGTGACTGTAGACAGCAGTCCGATAGTGGTAGGACCTGGCAAACAGCAGGCCCTCAAGTGGACCATCCCTGACAGCCTGGAGAACTGGCCTATCCAGCAGATTGGGCTTGCAGTCACGACCCCGGAGAGTTCCCCGGCCCTTGATGGCGCCGTGTTCCTCCAGAGTCTGCGCTGGGACGGCACGCCTCGGATGACGCTCAAACGGCCGGCAAACAAGACCAAGAGCTTCTGGTCTCGGGCATGGGTAAGCTCTGTCCATAAGATGCACGCAGACATGGGACCCTCCTTCTTCCTCGCCCAGGATCAAGGCGAGGGCATTCTGAGCCAGGGAACCCGAGACTGGGTTGACTACAAGGCCGTGGTACCAAACTTCACGGTCAACTTTGGCGGGCCCATGGGCGTGGCAGCACGCGTGCAGGGGCTCAACCGCTATTACGCACTCATGCTCACCAAGGACAAGCGAATCGCCCTCGTCAAAGCTGCAGATGATAAGAGAATAGAACTGGCGAGCAAACCTTTTGAATGGGAGCCCGACGTCAAGTACGAGATCCATCTGACGCTGCGAGGAAGCAAGATTAAGGGGCAGGTTGCGGGAGTCGACTTGGCTACGGAAGACGAGGACTACACGGGAGGAGCTGTAGGCTTTGTGGTGACTGATGGCTCATTGTCAGCCGATAGCATTTCGATATCACCAGTAGAAGAGTCATAGATACATAGATACAGGGACGCAAAATGAATAGCGTCTAACTACTTCCTACTTGGCTTGGCACTGACTCGAGAGTGGCCCGGAAGCATGTTTCCGATATCCGAAATGGATCAACATGAAGAGAAAGATTACTCATCATGTCCAAGTTTGCCCTTTGGATGCCATCTCATCTGCAGCATGCGTGCTGTGCCGCATCATGCAGCCTTGTAGGGACGTACTGTGACCTAACGTAACTACGCCATTGACTACCACCACGATGGACCAGGACTCGAACTCGTACGCCCCATCTCAGCTGGGAACTCCAATTCTGCCCCGGCCTCCACCACAATACGCTCACTATGATCCACGCCCGCTGCAGCAACTCCATCGCCGGAGCTGCACCGAGTGCTGCCGGCGCAAGGTACGCTGTGATCGCCATTATCCCTGCGCTAACTGCGTCAAGGGGAGAAGCGAGTGCATCTTTCCCAAGTCACGGCGAGCCCCGGTCACGCGCAAGAAGACTACCCGGGGTAGAGACGAGGAGCTGCTCAAGTCTCTGAAGCGGCTTGAGCGTCGGCTGCAGTCGACTGAGATGACCAAGTCAGCCCTGGTATCTGTCAACGACGAGAACCGCTCTGGAGAGGCTTCTGCTGTCAATGTTGAGACCACTGGGTACGATGAGGCCGTGGCCAAGAGAGAAGAGGCCCGGCTGGTGCTGGACCATGACCGGAGCCTCTACATCAGCAACAATTTCTGGGCAAGCATGTCTAGAGAGGCAAGTTCCAACGCCGGTGATCATACACAGCCTCTAACCGAGTCCCCAGATCGAGGAAATGCGTGATATCCTGGATGGTTCGTCGTCAGAGCAAGAAGACTACGGGGACCGTGAACAAGACCAAGAAAGCGATAGTCCATGCTCTCGCTTCTCCCAGAACAGCTCTGGTCTGTTTACCTTTGGCCAGTCTGCCAGCTCGCCAGCCCTGCAGCCACTGCTTCCTAGTTCTTCTGATATGCTCACCCTGTTCGACGTGTTCCAGGAAAACGTAGACCCCGTCGCTCGCATCTTCCACTGTCCGACGCTGCGGACAACCATCGCCGAGGCGCTGCCTCACCTGGACGGGGCATTGGATCGAAACGTCCAGGTCGTCTTGTTCACAATATCTTATGCCGCGTTGACGAGCCTGGATGATCCCGAATGCCAGAGGCTGTTCGGCGAGGAGCGGCGGGTCATGCTCCCGCGATACCGACACGCGGTGGAACAGTCCCTAGCACGGGCACGCTTCCTCGAGTCACAGAATCTGGCTGTCCTGGCCTCGTTGGTGCTCTTCTTGATCTGTGTCCGCCGACACGACAGCTCCCGGTTCGTCTCTAGCCTGCTTGGCGTGGCCCTCCGTAATGCACAGTCCATGGGCCTGCATCGTGACGGCACCAACTTCAACCTCTCGCCATACGAGACAGAGATGAGGCGGCGCATCTGGTGGCACATCTGCGTGCTTGATATCCGCGCTTCAGAAGACCACGGCTGCGACCCATCGATATACGAGCAGGACTACGACACCAGGTTCCCGCTCAACATTAATGATGAGGACATTACCCCGGAAGACACTCTCCCACCACCAGAGCGAGACGCAGGATCCAACATGATCTTCTGCCTCTTGAGATTCGAGGTGGCCGTTGTGATTCGCAAGCTGAACTACCCTGCCCCTATAGGCAGCCGTGAGCCAGAGCTGACCCCCTGCCAGAAGCGCCGCATGGTCGAGGAGGTTGAGAAGCACTTTCATAAACAGTACATCCAATATTGCGACATAACCAAGCCCTTTGACTGGGTATCTGCTACATGGGCGCGTCTCATGCTGGTCAAGATGTGGCTGGCGACAAGCAGCCCCTTACACTCTCCAGCCGGCGACCATGCTAGCCATGATCGCGGCCTTGCATTTGAGAAGTCAGTCGAGGTGCTGGAGCTGTCGGACCTCCTCGAGACGGGACATAGAGCTGCACGATGGCGCTGGCTATTCCTGACCCACGTGCAGTGGCATGCTGTTGTCTGTGTGCTGGCTCATCTCTGTGTCCATCCTACCCACCAACTGGCACATGGCGCCTGGCGGGTCGTGGACCGAGTCTGTGAGCGGTGGCCCTTGGATAGGAGCGCCAACAAGGGGATGTTGTCGAAGCCGATCCGTCGACTTATGGATCGTGCCCAGCAGAAGCGCGATGCTGCAGGGCCTAGCTCTCACAGCACAGCTGAGCAGACTCGAGATCCCCAGTTGGTTCACTATCCGTCAATAGGGTCCAACACACACCAAGAAACGGATCAACTGGCACAAATGGCGGATATACCACATCCAGATACCTTTGAGAGTTTTCCAGCTTCCATGTCAGAACAATATCGCCATGGAAACGAAGCCAGCGTCCGCATGATGGATTTCTCTTTTGACCATTTCGACCGTCACCCAGATCTTTCCATGCCGTCCCCCGACCAAAGATATCTGCCTGAACCCCAAGCCCTTCCTTCAGACTGGTCCGATATCCTTCATGAACTGCAGCTGGATCTTCAGGAAGACCAAGACGCCGCCGCCATGGATCCTGTCGATGCAATCCAAGGATACGGTAGAAATTTTTGGAACATGCTCTAGTACTAGATTCAGCCTACTTTTGTAGTTCTGATTATATAAGGGCTCTTGTACGGACATTCGGACTAAGCGAGTTATGCAAATAGGCCGAGTACTCGTTCCTAAGCCGGTTACGAGTTTTAATGAACACCTATTGAGTCATTTGTTAATCCTCTATTATATACATGGTCTACACAATACATTGGAATACTCCAGAATAATTAGAGCTCTAATCAGTTAGAAGTGCCACCAAGGTTTTATATTCAAGGCCGATGGCCTGAACCATCGCGTTTCGTATTTCAGGTTACACCCTCAAGACAATTGACATTATGCCTAGCATACAATATTTATTCTTTGTTATCGTACCTCAACACTTACCTTTGAGAGACTTTCCGAGTCTTGGAAATATCTCTATAACCTTTTGTGGCAATGCTGTGGAAGTTGTGATGTGGCCTCTCATCTCGTTTTTTTTTTATAGCTTGAAAGGGTCTGCAATAGTTCAACTACTATTGAGCTAGAAATATTACCTATGGTTAAGAATGGCTGTACATAGGGAAGAGACAGGTATTCAGTTTTGAGGACCTAAACAGGGTTTGGCGAGTATTTATTGCTCGCCCCGTCTACCACTTAAGCCGAATCGAGGCTTTCTGTTAGAAGGTGGCTGCCT
>JADDON010000750.1:0-16711 GCA_017140175.1 Fusarium staphyleae | reverse complement strand
CTGTAATGTTGATGCCTTGTTCTTGGGTAGCTAACTCTTCAGGCACAAAATAACGCCAGTTCACGTGTAGATGCTCCGTCTAGGTACACGAACTGGTAAGTGGGGCAACGTCACGTCACGGTTGCCCGTGCAAAGGCGCGTTGACGTTGACGCGGTGCTCATCAATTAAAGTCGTGTCGTCGATTTCAATCCTAGAGAAATCCCCATATCAAATTCCCCCCTCCAACCGTCAACGTCAACAATCTCAAAACAAGCCGAATCAGACGTCAATCATTCTTGATAAAGCCTTCTTTTGATCAGGCTGTGACTTTCAAGTCCCCTTTCCTTCTTCATTCACTCCTTTTCTCTTGTACAGCGTCCGCCATCATCCGCCACCATGGCCAGCGCAGTTCTTCCCCAGAAGCGGGTGCTTGGCGAGACTCTTACCCGACAGAATATCCCATCCTCTCCATCCTCGACGAAAAAGCGCAGGGTCGACGCTATCCCCTCTTCGCCTGCCGCCGCCCGGTTTCCCGGCTCCCAGAACGATCCCCGGTCCAAAATGACATCCAGCCAGCCCAAGAGCGCCTTTGAGTCCGAGGTCCTGGAGAAACTGAGCCAAGACTTGTCAGATCGGAAACGAAACAACACCGAGAAGGACCAGGCTTGGGAACGGCCTCCCCTTGTCGATTTCGTACCCGAGCGCGACAGTCTTTGCTTCCAGTCCATCGAGGCCGAAGAGGGAACACTACATGGCGGAAGGGCCACTGTCAAGCTCTTTGGTGTTAATCAGGCAGGAAACTCGGTCATGCTTCATGTTACCGACTTCAAGCACTACCTCTATGTTCCAGCCCCTATCAACTTCCAACCGCAAGACTGTGCGGCATTCAAGGCGTATCTAGAGACACAAGTTGCGCAGCACCAACCGGCGATTCACTCCGTTGCCTTTGCTATGAGGGAGAGTATCTATGGATTCCAAGGAAATCAATCCAAACCATATCTCAAGGTCACCGTCACAGACCCAAAATTCATCAATAGGGTGCGATCCACAATACAGAGTGGAAACGCCAATTGGAAGGGCATGTGGAAGACGGGAGGACAGGAGGTCCAGACCTTTGATAACATCCAATATGTACTGCGGTTCATGGTGGACTGCAAGGTAAGCAGGATCCTGACATACAGGACCTTGGGCTGACCCATGAAATAGGTCAGAGGAATGTCCTGGGTGGAAGCCCCTGCAAAGACTTTTCAGCTTATTCCCGATCAACTTCGCCAATCGAACTGTCAGGTCGAAGCGGAAGTGAGCTACCTCGATCTCATTGCTCATGAGCCCGTCGGCGAATGGTCCAAGATGGCCCCTCTACGAATCTTGTCTTTCGATATCGAGTGTGCTGGCCGCAAAGGAATCTTCCCAGAGGCGAACCACGACCCGGTCATCCAGATAGCCAATATTGTCACTCGCTACGGAGAGAAGAAGCCTTTCGTCCGGAACGTCTTTTGTCTCCAAGAGACCAGCTCTATCGTAGCAACCCAGGTTATACAATTCGAAAAGGAGGAGAAAATGCTCAGCGAATGGCAAAAGTTCCTTATTCAGGTAGACCCTGATATCATTACCGGTTACAACATTTCCAACTTCGATTTCCCTTACTTACTGGACCGAGCAAAGCACCTCAAGGTGGGCGGATTTGAGTACTGGTCCCGAATTCTGAGCATGCCTTCCAGGGCCAAAGAAACCAACTTCTCGAGCAAGCAAATGGGCAACAGAGATACAAAGGCCACAAACACCAACGGCCGACTGCAGCTGGATCTGCTGCAACTAATTCAACGTGACCATCAACTCCGAAGTTATACCCTGAACTCTGTGTGCGCCAATTTCTTGGGTGAACAGAAGGAGGATGTACACCACACCATGATCACAGAACTCTTCAACGGTACCCCCGAGTCGCGTCGACGTCTGGCGCTGTACTGCTTAAAGGATGCCTATCTCCCGCAGAGACTGATGGATAAACTCTCATGCCTGGAAAATTACACCGAAATGGCGAGAGTCACGGGTGTACCCTTCAACTTTTTGCTGTCTCGAGGCCAACAGGTCAAGTTCATCAGTCAACTATTCCGAAAAGCTTTGGAGCAGAAGCTTGTCATCCCCAACCTCAAATCAGAAGCGTCAGATGAGCAGTACGAAGGTGCTACAGTCATTGAGCCCACGCGAGGCTACTACGATGTCCCAATCGCCACGTTGGATTTCGCATCGCTATATCCTAGTATTATGCAAGCTCATAACCTATGCTACACCACTCTGGTGAGCAAGAAGGCGATTGAAGCATTCGATTTAAAGAAAGATGAAGACTACATCATCACGCCGAATGGCGACACCTTTGTGACAGTGAAGCAAAGGAAAGGTCTGTTGGCGCAAATTCTCGAGGAGTTGCTCTCGGCCAGAAAACAGGCCAAACGCGAGCTGGCAGTTGAGAAGGATCCGTTCAAGAAAGCCGTGTTAAACGGTCGCCAGCTGGCTTTGAAGGTCAGCGCAAACAGTGTTTACGGTTTGACGGGTGCCACAACAGGAAAGCTTCCCTGTCTTGAAATCGCCAGTAGCACAACCAGTTTCGGCCGAAAGATGATTGAAAAGACAAAGGAAGAGGTGGAGAAGCGATATAACATCGCCAACGGATACTCTCACGATGCTCAGGTCATCTACGGTGACACGGATTCGGTCATGATCAAGTTCGGTACCAAAGACCTGCAGGAGGCGATGAAACTCGGCGAGGAGGCGTCAAAGTATGTGTCGGATAAGTTCGTCAAACCCATCAAGCTCGAGTTCGAAAAGGTGTACTTTCCCTATCTGCTCATCAACAAGAAGCGGTATGCGGGGCTTTATTGGACCAAGCCGGAAAAGTACGACAAGATGGACACCAAGGGTATCGAGACAGTACGACGTGACAACTGCCTGTTGGTGCAGACAGTGATTGAAAAGGTACTGCGGATGATCCTGATCGATCAGGATGTGCCCGGCGCGCAAGAGTAAGTTCTCCCCCTCTGAGCCCTTCGGTACAGCCTCCGAGATCAGATAAGATCATCTATCGAGGGGCGTGGGCAAAAGCCGCGAGCTAACGACGAGGTAATCTAGATATGTCAAGGAGACGATTGCAGATCTGCTGCAAAATAAAGTCGACATGTCGAAATTGGTCATCACAAAAGCGCTCACAAAGGACGATTATGCCGCTAAGCAAGCCCACGTCGAGCTGGCGGCGCGCATGAAGAAGCGGGATGCGGGTTCGGCGCCGGGACTCGGCGACCGAGTGGCGTACGTCATGGTCCGAGGAGCGGCTGGGGCCAAGAACTTCGAGAAGTCGGAGGACCCCATCTACGTGCTTGAGCACAATGTGCCGATAGACACGCGCTACTACCTGGACAACCAGCTGGCCAAGCCGCTGGGCCGCATCTTCGAGCCGATTCTTGGAGAGACCAAGGCTCGCTCGCTGCTGACGGGCGACCACACGCGAACCATCTCAGTGGCGGCTCCCACTGTCGGCGGTCTCATGAAGTTCGCTAAGAAGACGCAGACGTGCATGGGCTGCAAGAAACCTCTGACGGGTAAAGAGGAGTCCCAGGGGGCGGTGTGCGCCAACTGTGCGCCTCGCGTTGGAGAGCTCTACAAGAAGACGCTTGATCGCGTGTCGGATCTTGAAGTGCGCTTCGGGCGACTGTGGACCCAGTGCCAGCGCTGTCAGGGCAGTATGCACTGCGAGGTTATTTGCAGCAGCAAGGACTGCCCCATCTTTTACATGCGTATGAAGGCCAAGAAGGACCTTGAGGACGCTGGTCGTGAGCTCACTCGCTTCGACGCCGACCAAGCGGCCATTTGGTGAGAAACTTGGGGAAGAAGACAAGATGTTGAGATTGGCGACGGGAACGACCTCGCCCATCTGGTCTGTGTCTGAATTTTCCCCTTGTCTTTATCGTCGTTTTTACTTTCGGTTGTATTATACGGTATAAGTCAAGTTATTGTGGAGGACAGGTTGACGAGCCGTCATGTATCTGTCGACTCGAGCGGCAAGACAAGGCCAAGCGCTAGGGTGCGTAATGAGAGATAAGCCACTGGGACAGGCGCAACGGTATGCGCCCAGGTATTAGAATATTGTTTTGGCGCGGGCATGAGATTTGTTGATTTCGCCGATGTCGTTGAATGTATGTCAGGCGTTCTAGCGGGTTGGGTCTGGGTCCGACGTCATTGCAGATATATCGCTACGTACGTTTGGTTCGCAGAATAGAAACGTTTTGATACTATATCCTCAAGGGCTTGGGATGTGTCTCCAATAGGGCAATAGGAATTTGGACTACTACGAGGCATTGTAGCCTTTGTCGAGAGTGGCGTAACCTTTGGCACTATCAATTCGAGATGTTTGCCTGTTGTAGAAGCAATAAGTGGAGACATGCTGAGCCGTTTTGCGACTTTACAAGCATAACTTCACTATGCTTCCAGAATTTCACTGCAGTAAGGGACGAGTCCGTGTGTTTGTTTGTGTGTCTACAGCGGTGGAAAGGTAAAGACAGGAGAAAGGTGGCATGAGAGCCCTGGAGTCGGGTGTTTTCTAAGCTGGGGGGTTTTTTTTTTTTGGAAAGATCAATGGTCAAAGCCTCTGGGTAGTCGATGCAGTGTCTCGAATGGTCAGACGGCTGAAAGATGACGGTTGGTGGTCGGGAGAGCGAACCCTAGCCGTGGGCAGACCGACGGTGCAGAGTGACGCGGTATAAACGCGGAGCAGATCAAGGCACTGTTTTTTTGGCAGACGAGAAAGAGTCGGACACAAAGGAATAGGACGGAAAGGATCGGAATTAGAGGAACAGCTAGGATTATTTCCAGAAGCGCAAGGACCAGATATGAGGGGCATTGGGGGTGTATAGAGATGGAGGGGGAGAAAATGGAAAATAGCGATAAGGGTTCGGGATGGGATGCGAGACATCCGAAGAGTGACCTGGGCTAATAGGCCACTCTTCAGGTCTGTTAAAGAAAAAGTATTCTTGTTGATGGTGGTTGGTTGGGACTGTCGGTTGTCAAGGCCGGGACTACTCCAAGAACCCGGAGGGGATCCGAGGGTCGGAGGCGAGAAGAATGAGATGCGGTTGAAGACTTATGCATGATATGGACTCCAATGTCCGGAGGGGCAATGACGCGCCCGATGTAAAGGCGAGGGCTGTACAGATACAGCCTCGGTCGATGGAACAGCGAGCAAGGCAAGGCAGCGGCCGGGCGGTGTCAGCGCCCCGCGGTGTACAAAGCCCGAGGACGGAAGAAAGCGCCGGAGGATGAAAAATGGTGCAGTGTACAGAGGCGGACGCCAATCGGTCCGGGAAATATCGTTGACAATGGACAACTGTTCATGATCTTGCGACAGCGAGTCATAGTGAAGTGTCGCGAGCGGTCGGGATCAGTGAGTGAAAATAAACAGGGACACTCTCCCCCGGATTCATTTCATCCCGACACCCCAGCCACTGAGAGGCGAAAAAGGGCCGGTAGCGGCGTGAGATTGTGCATTCGGCAGCATCTGATGGCCGTGTCGATGGTTTGGGCGGTTGATAGTGTTTTCCCGCCGTAGGTAAATAGAAGCGGCATAAGAGAGCGCCATTGGTCAGACGGCGAGTTTGATGTCAATTGATTCTTCAAACAAGTTGACAAGGCGTCCAATCAGAGGCTTCTGATAGTATCTGATCTAAGGGTCTGGGGAGGATGCACGTTGATGGGGCCACGGAACTAACTAGGGTGTGACGCCTGGGATGGTTCATCATGCTTTGGAGTCGCCGGGTTTCTCCCACAGCCTGCGGGAAGATGGAGACGGTCGTCAAGCTTAGCTTACTTGGCGGACTAAGGTAAGGCATCCTAATGCTAATACTGTAACATACCCGAAGCTGGGCTCTTGTCAGTGGAATGTGGCCGAGGCCGGGAGAGAATCTGAGGCCTTTGGAGTCTCCTGGTGGCGCGTCGCGAGGCCCACATAGCAACTTGCAGTCGTCTGCTGCAGGTTCGCATGCGTGGCATGGCACTGTAGTCAGGGTCGGAATTCAGGCTGGGGGCTTCCCGCGTGCTGTCGTCTTCTCTGATTCGGCGGCTGCCATGCTTGGTTTCCTTTTTGAGCTATCAAATCGTTGTTTGGGTTATGAATTGGTAATATATTGTTGATTTGGGGCCTTGTCGAGTTTAGACCCCGGAAATCCGCCCCATACTCTACCTACTCCGTACAGCTGCTATGTTCTGGTTCGGGGTCGATGGAGGCCGGCGTGTCGTGAGCGGCTGCTGTGGGAGATGAGCCTGTATGGAGCAGATGTCTGGTCGAACGCGGGATGTGGTGATGATTTGCTGTGTGGGGTGTTTATTAACTAGCCGAGACAATCATGGTCGAGCATCTCTTTGACGGGGCTTTCCCCAGACGCGGCAGGTCAGGCCAGGCTCAAGGCGGCGCCAAATGGCCAGTATTATCCAGGGCAGCTGAATATCAATGATTGATGGTGATGATTTCACCGAAATCAAGAGGCGGCGATAAGATATGCAAACCCCCACCACGCGGCAAGCGTGGAGTGTAAAGTGGAGGAGCCAGTTGCCGTCCGAAGAACGGGCATCTTGGTGTTGGCTGGAATAATGGGCGTTGCCTAATGAGAAACGTATCATGATGAATGAATGGCCGATATGCGCTGGGATCCTTACTGCAGAGGGCATGGTATGAAAGTGATACGACTACGTTACCTTTAGCTGTGGCTCGGTGGAGGTGAGATTGGCGGAAGATAGAAGCGGCGGAAAGGACATTGGATGCCGAGCGAGTTTCGGAGTACCGGTAGGTAGGTAGGTAGGCAAGGGCGATGCACAGATGGATGGTGGGGAAGTCAAAAAGAGCAAGTAAGGGACAAGATCAGCCACAGCCAGCCACGCCTAGGGGGTGATGGTAGCACTTTCCCTGGGTAAGGTACGGAAGCGTACCTGCCATTAGGCACAACGGCAAGAAGGAAGGGTGCGGACGGCAGGTCCGACAGGGCCGACAACTCATTTCCAACTCTTCCCGCTGACCTGAAGCCTTCATGTCACCGCTTCAACGATAGATGGTGTGTTTGGCTTCCGCACATGCACATCCATGCCATCTCTGGCCTCGCCGAAAGAAGAAACGACTCGGAGGACGTCAACAGCGATTACCCTGCGCCAGGGCTGGAAGGGGGGCGTGTGTATGAGGCTCTCTTTTTGTGGGGTGTGGCTCTGGGGTTTATCGGGAACGACAAACGCCCAGAGATTAGGGGTGCCACACAATGAGATGGGATAATGGAGTGAGTTCTTTTCTGCTCCCATCAGGATCAGGGCTTGATGGAAGCTTTTCCCCTGTCAATGGTAGATCGGCTGCGGTTACGGATGTGGAGGGCAAAGAGACACACGACGCTCAGATATCTCTCCCCAAACCCGAAAACATATAAACCTCGACTCCCATCCTCCTCAGGACGAACTCTCTCTCCCTCTATCTCCTCCTCTACCATTGAAAACCATCCTACATTTACCCGACTATCTCTCCGAATCTTGATCTCGATAGCTATCACCAAGACCTCAACCTCCAACGCCAATGCAGCTGAACACCATGTCTCACCTTCCTCAAGAGCCCGAGTTCGAGCAGGCTTACAACGGTAAGCATTCTCCCTCTTTTCTACAACAACACAGCAGCAACACCGATTCTAATTTTTTATATACAGAGCTCGCCGATGCCCTCGAGAACAGCACTCTTTACAAGGAGCACCCCGAGTACCGCACTGCCCTCGCTGTCGCCGCCATTCCTGAGCGTGTCATCCAGTTCCGCGTCACATGGAACGATGATGAGGGTAACCTCCAGGTCAACCGTGGCTACCGTGTCCAGTACAACTCAGCTCTTGGTCCCTACAAGGGCGGTCTTCGATTTCATCCCTCAGTCAATCTGTCCATGTAAGTCGAGAATCTTCCCACTGGCTGCATAGGGTAGTTTACTGACCTTGCCCCCTTCAGTCTCAAGTTCCTCGGTTTCGAGCAGATTTTCAAGAATGCCCTGACTGGCCGTAAGTAACATCCGCTTATCTTGAAACTCTCAACGTTCCTGCATATTGCGTGGGCCCGTAGAAACGTTTCAGGTTATATAGAGCCAGACTTACTAACTATGCTTGTAGTCAACATGGGTGGTGGCAAGGGTGGTGCCGACTTCGACCCCAAGGGCCGATCTGATGCCGAGATCCGTCGATTCTGCCAGGCTTTCATGACCGAGCTGTCCAGGCACATTGGCGGCGAGACTGACGTTCCCGCTGGTGATATTGGTGTCGGTGGCCGAGAGATCGGTTACCTCTTTGGTGCCTACCGCAAGCTTCGCAACCGCTGGGAGGGTGTTCTCACTGGCAAGGGTCTTAGCTGGGGTGGCAGCTTGATTCGCCCTGAGGCCACTGGCTACGGTCTTGTCTACTACGTCGAGCACATGCTCAAGCACGCCAACCGTGGTACCTTCGAGGGCAAGCGCGTCGCTCTCTCTGGTTCCGGCAACGTTGCTCAGTTCGCCGCTCTCAAGATTATCGAGCTTGGCGGCACTGTCGTCTCTCTATCTGATTCCAAGGGCGCTCTCGTTGCTAACGAGGGCTCCTCTTTCACCCCCGACCAGATCCAAAACATTGCCGCTCTAAAGATCAAGCACAAGGCCCTGACGGCCTTTGAGCACCAGAACAAGTTCACCTGGCACGAGGGTGCCCGTCCCTGGGTCCACGTTGGCAAGGTCGACATTGCTCTTCCCAGTGCCACCCAGAACGAGGTCAGCAAGGAGGAGGCCCAGGCTCTCATCGATGCTGGTGCTTTCATCGTTGCCGAGGGTTCCAACATGGGTTGCACTGCTGAGGCCATTCACATCTTCGAGAACCACCGCAAGGAGAAGGGTGCTAATGCTATCTGGTACGCCCCCGGCAAGGCCTCTAACTGTGGAGGTGTTGCCGTTTCCGGCCTCGAGATGGCCCAGAACAGCCAGCGCATCCAGTGGTCTTCGGAGGAGGTTGACGAGCGCCTCAAGACCATCATGAAGGATGCCTTCCATGCCGGTCTCGAGACCGCCCAGAAGTACGTCGCTGCCAAGGATGGAGAGCTTCCCAGCTTGGTCTCCGGCAGCAACATCGCTGGATTTATCAAGGTCGCCGAGGCCATGCACGACCAGGGTGACTGGTTCTAAGCCAACAGCTTGAAGAAATGCGGAGACGAGGGCGAGTGCTGTTGAGAGAGAAATGGCATTCCTTGAGTCCAACAGAAGACGGCTATACTCGCGCTGGTACCAGGTCTTTTGGTTTTCTCATCAGCACTCTCACACCCGGTTTTTGTCTTTTTTACTGCACGAGATGGCGTTGGACTACCTAGCTTCTGTTTCTTGTTCTTGGAAACTGTCTGGGCATGCATTTGCATAGGGCGTTGGTGGGGTTCAAGAAGGGAGTTCCTTTTTGGTCTGGTATTCTCATAGACATGGTTTTGGGTGTTACAGTTCGTTTATTCCCCCTCTTTTTAGCCCTAGATAGTACGAAGAATGAGACACATACGCTTTCATAAATATTCTTCTCATATATGACTTAAACGTGGTCCTGGATGTTTCTTCTAATCTGATACTGAATAGCCTCGCAATTGAGCTTCTTAGATCACCCTATAACTACGCAAATACGGCATGATACTGATACGCTATGATAGTTAAACACGATGTTGAACAGCGTATAGTTTTGACTTGATTGGGATGAAGTCATCACGAATAAGCATACCCTTGGGCTGTTAGTGTGAGGCGCTACAGGGGACCCCTCCAGTGGAGACGGTACCCTAATCTACTGTGCTCCAGGGGGGGCTATGCCAACCCCGCATTTCCTCCGGCAGCGCGGACGTAACCCCACCCCGCTTGAGCTGACCCTCGGCTCCGGGTCCGGAGAAGTCCCTTGTCGGGTGAAACCTCGGCTGGTGATGGCATCAACGGCACGGGTAAAGTGCTCCGATCGACTTTGTGTCTATGCACCAAACTGCATCGATTATGACCCTTCCCTGTAGATTTAAGTTATAATTGAGTGACTTCAACACACCATATCGACGTTGATGATGGCTGGTCCTCCTCCTCTGCACGGCATCAAGGTCCTGGAGTTTGCCGGCCTGGCTCCCGGTAAGTCCTCCACCACCCAACCATGAACTCAGGCTGATTTGGATATAGGCCCCTTTGCCGGAATGCTCCTCGCCGACGCTGGCGCTTCCGTCCTCCGCATTGACCGCGCCCAGCCCGGCACGTCCCCGCGCCTCGCCCCGCGCGCTCTTCCCACAGAGGACATGCTGGCGAGGCACAAAGCCTCAGTTGCCGTGGACCTCAAGTCTCCCCGCGGCGTCGCCCTTGTAAAGCGTCTTGCCTCCCGCGCCGACGTCCTCATTGATCCTTTCCGTCCGGGCGTCCTGGAGAAGCTCGGCCTCGGTCCAGATGTGCTCCTCGCGCTGAACCCGCGGCTCATCTACGGACGTATGACGGGGTTTCGGAGAGACGGCAAGTACGCGCTCATGGCTGGGCACGATATCAACTACCTTGCCGTCTCGGGGACGCTGGGCTTGCTGGGTAGAGAGGGGGAGAAACCGTCTCCTCCGTGGAATATCCTAGCGGATTTCGCGGGTGGCGGTGCGGTGCTGTTCCAGGGGATTCTCATGGCTGTTGTCTCAAGGCAGGCTTCAGGACATGGGCAGGTTGTCGAGGCGAACATGGTGGATGGGAGTTCGTATCTGGCCACGTTTCCGCGCATGGCGCTCAAGACGCCCCTTGGAGACAAGGGTCGGGGAAACAACCTACTCGACGGCGGATGTCCGTGGTATGACACGTACGAGACGTCGGATGGGAAGTACATGGCCGCTGGGGCATTGGAGCCTCAGTTCTTTGCCGCGCTGCTCAAGGGTCTGGGACTTACAGGCCAAGGCTGGGAGTCAAAACGGCAAGACACAAGCCTCTGGCCAGAGTTTCGAAAGTTGCTCATCGACAAGTTTCGGAACAAGAGCCGCACCGAGTGGGAGGCCATATTCGACGGCACCGACGCCTGCTGCACACCTGTGCTAGAGTACGGCGAACTGGAAACCGACCCCAAGCGCGAGGGCGATCAACGGCCGGCCGTGACGCTCCGGGAGACACCGTGTCTGGCTGTGAAGGTGGATGCAGGGCTCGTCGACGCGGCCAAGTTCGGGCAGGGCTCGGGTGTCTCTGGTGATGGGTACGTAGGACAGCCGTTGGCGCCGGGACATGGAGGTGAGGAGGCGTTGAGGAGTTGGATGGGATGGGAGAGCGGCAGGGAGTACGAGTCGAGTGAGGGAGGGTTGGTGTTGAAGGATAAACCCAAGCTGTGATGCCTTTTACGAAATGCCATTCAGAAGCGTGCCTTACAAAATTATATACCTTCTTACTTAGCTTTGAAGTACAAGCATATATATATATATATCTCAGGAGCTCAATTTTAGAAAGGGGAAAAGATTATATATTCTACCTACAACCTGTTACACCCCACAACCAATGGCGCAGGCCCCTTGCTTGGTAAGGGCGTCAACAGAAAAGAGGCCAGAAAAAACCTCGCAGTCCGGCTAACGCATGCCCTCCCTATACTCCCGCTCCTGGACAACCTGACCTCCAAACCCCCGGCCGTGGTCATGCATAGCCCAAGCAGCCACGCATCTCAATGCAAGTCATTAAGCAGTCTACTCTACGTCTCCATCTGGGGAGTGGTGGTATCGAAAAAGAAAGAAAGTAATGCTTGGGACGTCGTGACAAGGGGTTTAGAGACGACTGCTGTATGGCGGTCCCCTTGGGTGTTCGGTCCATGGAGAGGCGAGTTCGCCGGCGAGTGCGGTCTGGCCGTAAGGCCGGGTCGAGATACGATTGATGAGCCTCAGTCAAGAATCACATTACTGTACTTGGCTGACGATCTCGCTGGCCTTAGACAGGGACTCAACCATCTGTTGGCACTCCTTCCTCCTTCGGATAGTGAAGTCACTCTCCTTCAGGAGCTCATCCAGCGTATCGGTTCGGTACATGTTCTCGAGAAGTTCCCGTTGCATCTCGTCCTTGGTAAACCTATAGGCTTTGTCAGAAGGCGTCGCAAAGGCATTCAAGTTCATAGTACGTACTGCACAAGGTTGAGCATGACAGCCTTAGGAACCATATCGATCATTGTTCGCTTGACGATGTTGTAGTAAGAAGAGATTAGTAGCTCTGTCGATGAGTTAGTAACAAACCACGCAAAATAGTATGGTGAGTTTCACGTACTAATGACTTCGACCTCGATATTCTCTCGCTCCGACAGGGTTCCCGAAGCCTTGAGAGTGGGTGGGGGAGCCTCCATGGCAGCAGCCTTCTTCTTGTTCTTTGCCGCGAAGAAGCTGCCGAAGAAACCAGAGTTGCCATTGTCAGGCTCGGGAACAGTCGGGCTGGCAGCACGGGGCGTAGAAGCAAGAGGCTTGCCGGTCTTGGGGTCAACCTGGACGGGTTTGCTGGGGTTGTATCGCTCGTTGACCATGGCCATGGCCTGAACTGCTGTTAGCGGCATCTTAACACGGTCACATAGCGGATGGACTCACTCGGTGGCCGTTCAAAAAGTCAGGATGCCCCGTATTGACGTAGCATGATTCCATGTTGACCAAATCGCGGACCAACTTGTTGGTGGGGTCCATGGCCTTCTTGAAGAAAGCAATCACGACACCGTGCATCTTTTCCTTGAGCGAGGGGTACCGACGGTATAGCTGCTTAGCGAGAAGCTGCGACAGGATCCGCACCAGCTCGTCATAAACCAGCGAAACACACTTCAGACTGGGATCCTCCAGGCGCTTGATCTGTTGCTTCACAATCAGCTCAAAGGCTGTGGTGCCCACAAAGAGGGCCGGCGAGGAACCGGAAGAGTTGTAGAGTATGGTGCGAATGTCGACGTCCTTGACAACATCAAAGGGATCAATGGCCTTGACACCGTTGGAGTAGAGCTCGTGGAAGACAAAGCTGATACGGGCACCACCCGAAAGCTCAGTGCTGGATAGCTCAGTGTTGTTGCCATCCAAAACAGTGCGCCACTCGTTGGTGAATTCGGTAATGATGTTGAGGACAATGTTGGCGCTGTTGCCAAGCATGGAGGGGCCGAGGCTTTCGAGCTCTGCCGAGTACTTTTGGAGTGAGCTGGAGATGCGAGCCTTGATGTCGGGCAATGTCTGCTTAATGTGCATCATCAGGATGAGGTTTAGTTTGCGAGCAAGATAAGGTGTTCCACAGTAGGAGCTCTTGTTACGGTAAGCCTTGTGGTTCTCGAAGAAGTTCTTCTCGGCCTCCAGCGCCTGGTTGATGGCCTTGCGGTTGTCAATGTCTCGCTGACCTCGGTTGACAACGGGGACATAACCTAGTCGGAGAGGAATGACGCGGTTGGATAGAATGTCAATGACATCGGTACCCTCGTCCATCAAATCGACCTTGGTGAGAACTCCAATGGTCCTCTGACCCTCGGGGTCAACTTCTCGTGCAAGCTTCAGACCGTCCGAGTTGGCCAAATCTTGGTTGGCGGCGGTAACTGCGAGGATGATGGCATTGGACTTTCCAATGTGCTTGAGAACCATCTCTCGGATCTGTCTTTCGATATCGCGGGGTTGGTCTCCAACGGGCACCTTGGTCAAACCAGGAAGATCGACCAGTGTTAGGGTGAGGACATTGGGAGAGATGATGCGCAGGTTGATGGGAGCCGGGGAGATGCCGGCGTTTTTGCCAACCTTGGCTTCTGTTTCCCTCGTAATCTCATCTCGAATCTTGGAGAAGTCGTAGAACTTTTGTCCGGGAACATGAAGAAACTCTCCCCACTCGTCGGCGTTGGCGGCCTTGTCATTAGATGTGTCGACTTCCTCGGCCGACACACCGTTGGTTTGCGCAGGTCGGTTGATGAGCTGCAGGACGAGGGGTCTTCGGGTCACGATACCGGAGCCTCGAGGCAAGCTGTGACGACCAGTTAGTCTTGGAGTGCGGCGCAACCTAGAGGGTCAGAATCGGCATGGGATAGATAACTCACAAGTCTCGCCCAACAATGTTCTCCAACACTGAACTCTTTCCACTTGACTGACTTCCTACAACGGCGATCTGAGGCAAGTCAATGGGGTTGTTGACGCCAACAGTCGCGAATACATCTTGAAGCTTGTTGACGAGCCTGGCGATGTTAGGTTAGAGGGCAAGGCACCGCCGAGGGGTTGCCGCGGGGACTCACTGGATCAGGGCAGGATCTGAGATGCCACCCGGCGTAGCAAGATTGCTGCTCATCTTCTGAACTGCGTTATCAAATTGTATGAGCACCTAAGCTGTATGTCGTATCAAGTGGGATCGAAGGCGGCGGGTGCGAAAGGGGAAAGTCGGTTCTTGGGTCTGCACTTGGGGAGCGGTCGACGTGGAGGTTGCTAAAACGTTGCGCACGCTTGATTATAGGGATTCGGGAGGGCTGTGGCGATCCCCGTTCTGGGTCAAGAGTAACCTCTTGTGTTGAACTGAAAAGAAAGGGCCGTTCGCAAGCTGAGGTTGGGATATATGGGAGGTGAGTTGTGATGTTGGAATAAGGAGGGACTCGCAAGACGACACCGACTTCACGAGCCTAACAAGGGTGCTAAGGTTGCGCTGGAACATTACGTCCCCTTGAAGCCACAGGGTGGCGCAGCAGCCTTGACCCGACACTCGATCCTGCCTGATCCTGATGACTTCTTTTCAAGCTAGGCAAATTCAAGATGAGGGCACGTGACATGAGCTATGAGCTCGACCTTAAGTGTGGCTGGGATCGAAGGGCATAATTATGTAGCCTGGTTGACAACGTCACCGCGTGATGCGTCCATGAACAAGTAGATGGATGCCTCCCGTCGAGTGTCACGACGGTAACGACGATGACGAGGTATTCCGAGACATAGATGTACCTCGTAGTTAGAAGCACGAGTAATGTTGAAGCCTGCACCTGTGCAAAGCTTTCTAGGTTGATGGAAATATCCAGCATCGCATCCGTAGTCAAAGGAGAATAACAAAAGGGGAAGTTGGCCGATCATTCGTGAGTGCTCCTGTTTTGAGTTTGCTTTGCTGTACATAGTATCTTACAGAGGGGGGTTTCTGGCCAAGCTTGGATATGGTTGAGGCATGAGAGAAATTCACCTGCTACTAAGTCCCGGTCGTATAAGAACTTGATCCAGCAGATGATGCTTTCTGCCTGGTTGCTACCAAACTTCTGACAATACGGAGGGACCAAAGACCTCTTGGGCCCTGATCTGAACCTCTAAATTACTTTGTTCGCCCCTATGGACTGTAAACTGGAACTAAGCCCTCGCTACTCCATAGAAGAGCAGACAATCAATTCGTGCTGTAGAGTTTGAGTGCAAAGATTGCAGTAAGCCCTGACAACCCCAAAAGTATCCCGTGCTGTCATTTTCATTATTATCGCGCCAGGGCGGTCAGCAGGATGGTTATCAAGGAGTAACTTGGCTCTTATCAGCTGTGAGAAACGCCGGTTGATCTTGAACTGGCGTTGATGAGGGGAACATCATGCGCATGAATGATGGATCCCTATCAACAGCACAAGCGGCTAAGACTGTGGGTCAGTCAGTGGTCACAAGGGTCTTCTGCCAACTGCATCTGGACCAGAGACGATTAGTCCAAATACTAACCAGAGGTCGAAGAAATAGACGGGGGAGGGAGCATATTTGTGCAAGTACTTGACAGCCAAACATGAAACGAAACAAGAGGTTGGCCTGGAACTACCCAAGTTACAAATTCAACGGACGGACCATCCCACCCATGTGACGACAAGTGAGATATCGCCCAGGGGATGGAACCCGGACGTCATCGGCTAAGGCTTGAGTGGTGTGCTCGACTCCATGGGCATGTTAATGCGGTGACACTGCATCTTGAGCCGAGGCGCTAAGGAGAGTGAGTTGTCCAAGTACTCCGTAGAGTATCAATGAATAAGTTAGCTTGGATGATTCAGTGTAGTCTTGTAGAACATGGACAGAAAGAAACTCGATTTGGACCATTGTGAAACGTCCAAGTTGTTGTGTAAATGTCCGAGCCTAGGCACCTAGGTACCTAGGTAGGTAACGTTATCTCATAATAAGGTACCTACAGTAGGTGAGAGAATGTAGTTATTCGTCCCCGGCCATGCCCCCCATCCCCATGATGCCTGGCCACTAAACCACCGCCTGAAGCCTCTGAAACATTACTGGACCACAGCTGCCCGGCCACCTCAAGCCCCTCTAACAAATGTGGCCTCACTAACTAACGTTAACTACAGGACAGCCCCAGAAAGAGCATCCCGTCCTGCAAGCACAGACAACCTCGACCCGACAACAACCTGGCATCGTACTTGTGTTTGTAAACTCTCAGCTCACTTCCAAGCTCCCCAAAAGCTTCTTTTCCCCTTCTCGTTAGTTCGACCCGCCACTGACCCTTTCTCTCGCTCTTGACGACGAGCAACGGGCCTTGCCTCGTCACATGCGGCTGTCGACGGTCCCTCTGCCGGATACGTGCCTCCAGCGCCGCCACCTCCACCTCCCGCTTCCATTATCAATACTCTACACATCATCGTTCCCAGCTTCTTCTAAGCCAGCCATACGCATATCTCGCCCTTTTAGTCGAATACCGCGTTCTTCTGGCCAACCGCCAGCTTCCTACTAATTCAACCACCGATCCTGCCGCGGTTTCCCAGCCGCGGAGCGGCCGTCCTGGAC